>JAFISB010000111.1:0-129641 GCA_022560015.1 Diplodia mutila | reverse complement strand
GGGGAAAAAAAGGGGACCGGCCCCCCCCCCCGCCCCCCCTCCCAACCTTTTTCCGCCGCCTTTTGGGGCCCCGCGCCGGTTTTTTTTTTTTTTTTCCCCCCCCCCCCCCCCCCAAAAAAAAAAAAAAAACGCCAGAGGAACACTAAATACAGCGCCGCAGCCTCCATACAGTCTCATAATGAGTCGTTGGCGTTTGCTCTAATGGGCCTAGGCCTCGAGACAAAAGTTGACCGGTCAAGGTAGCTTGCGGCTCTGCTGGCTGGCGCGGTAATTTCTATTGCAAAGCGGAGCTCTGAGGTGTCAGACGCGTAGTTGTTTCTCCTGGGCCAGCTGAGCGATATTACAACAGTCTGGGCGGCGCTTGCGCCATCTAGCAGGCGTCACCATTGTCTAGCTGAGGTCCCCACCTCCTGGGTTGCGCCTTGTAGAGAGTTGCTTCGCCGCAGCCATCGGTCCTCTACATCAAGTTACAGCAACAAAGCACATGCCCCCTGGCAATTGAACAAAGTAAATTTCAAGGCAGTAGTCTATGTGTAGCACAAAATGGTATCCACGCTCGAAAGAGTCCTTCTATCTACGGTGTACCCGAAACGTTCCCCCCTTTTTTTTCATGAAAGTGCGCTTGTTGCTTTTGATGCTCCCGAACGCCAAAACACCAAGGAATGCGAACCAAAACATGTAGAGTCACGCTTCAACCAACGTACACCCTCAAAGTCTCGTAGATCGTGAAAATGAACGCGGAGCTAGGCACGGACCTAGCAACCGTGATGCCGCACCCTCTGTACAGGCCGCGCAAGCCATGCTGATGCCAGATCAGCTTGCCGACGGACCAGAACGAAGAGCCCCTCCCACCGGCGACGACGCGGCTAACATCCTCGGTCTGCATGCGGCTCTTGATGGTGTCGGCCGGGTAGAAGAGGAAGTTGTAGCTGACGCCGGCCGTGGCGCCGCACGCCATCTGCTGGTGGATGGGCAGCGGCGCGTCGCTCTTCTTGCCCGTGCGCTTCTCGCGCGCACGCCGGAAGACGAGCCCCATGCCCTCGTACCCGCCGAACCACGCCGCCGACCCGCCCGTCTCGCGGATGAGCGTGCCGAGCTGCCCGTGCCAGAACCCCGCGATCCCCTGGTGCCGATATACCGACGCCATGACCCCGAGCGGCCCCATCTTCACGAAGTGGCCGCTAGCGGTCTCGACGGGGACCTGCACCTTGCATTTGACCAATTCGATGGGTGTGAGTAGCGAAGAGGCGAAGGCGCCGGACGCCGCGCCGCAGAGAAGGAGGGCACCAAAGGGCAATTGCTGTGTGGATGGGTAGATTGTGGACTGGAGGGCTTCCTGGCAGAGGCGGTACTACAACGGGAAGTTAGCGGGGTGACTCCAAACCGCTACGAGGGCGGCACTCACGCTGAAGAACAAGCTGGCGTTCTCCACGGCGGCGCCGACAAGAGGCGCGCTGATGCCTCTGTACAGGCCCCCAAACCCATCCTTAGCCCAGGACTTCTGAAAGCAGTCCAGCGGCCCAGTGTATCGGAGGGGGAGGTGCTCCGGCTGCGACTGCAGGCGCACCTTGATCGTGTCAAAGGGATATTCGATGTATTTGCCGATGATGCCGGCGAGGGAGCCGCAGGCGATGTCTTTCAGAGCCTCCATGCCTTGGCCGGCGAGCGCTTCCTTGGTGGACTCCGGGGTGGTGTTGGGCGTGGGGATGGCCAGCTCGGCATCGGGCCCGCCAAGCGGACGGTCGGAATAAGTAGCTGCCATTGTGCACTGCGGGCGGATTGCGTAGAGGGCTAGTTCTTCTGGGAGGACAATCGCTATCGCGGGAGCATGGTGGGATAAATAAGAGTCAGGAGAAACAGGCGGGCTGCGTGGCCGCGGGGTGGGCGCAATCGGCAGGAATTGAGTGGTGATGGCGTGCAGGGCTGCCGCGGCTGCGGGCTTTTCGGGCGGCGGCAGTATTTATAGCGCGTGATGGGAAGGATAACTAGGGCGCAGTGATCGCGCTGGGGCGTGAGGGAATTTCTGGCTCGGACTCCGACTGGCACGTCGGGCGCATATGGCGCCGTGTGGGTGAAGTCATGGGAAGAACAAGACCCATTGCCATGCAGTTGCGCGGCCGGGGCGAGCGGCGGAGTCGCAGGAAACGAGACCAGGGCTGGCGAAAAGATTTTGGACGCCCAGCGGTCCTGGCGGGCTCCAGCTGCCCATCCAGCGCGCGTCTTGCGGGGCGGCCAAGCCGGTAGACTGGCCTGTCTGCGGCTAGTGCCCGCTTAGAGTTATCTAGCGCCATCAATTTTATCAGATCGAGTGGAGGGCGGCCGACATTTTTCTTAGCAAACCACCGCACGCCTTTGGCACTCCTCACCCCACCCCTCCCTCCAATCCCCGAACATGTCCTCCGACGCCGACACCTCCGCCGCCGCTCCTGCCGCCGCCGCCGCTGCTGCTGCTGCCAGCGCGCCCAAGCCGGCCGCCGCTGGCATGCGCAAAAACGGTACGCTCTCCCCCCTTCTCCGTGCTAAGAGCGCTACAGGTTGCTAACCGTGCCACAGGCAAGCAATGGCACCAACAGAAGAAGGCTTTCCGCCCCGGATCTGGTCTCACATCTTACGCGAAGCGCTCTGAGGACCGTAAAGCCCTTGCCGCCGTCAAGGCCAAAGAAAAGGAAATGAAGGACGAGAAGGAGGCCGAGAGACAGGTCGGTGACCTTGAAGACCAGGGTGCTACTACATGCGGCTGACACTTTTTGTGCAGACACGGGCTGCTGCGATCAAGGAGAAGCGCGAGAAGAAGGCCGAGCGTGAGAGATACGAGCAGATGGCCCAGAAGATGCACGCCAAACGCGTCGACAGACTGAAGCGGAGGGAGAAGCGCAACAAGAAGCTCAACTCCTGAGCTCCGCCGACTCAAAACCGCAACTGCAATGAGCGACGAAACATATTTTTCTGCTGGCAAAGGCGGGAATGCGTGCATGCCCACGGCACGGGCGGGATGCATGTAGACAGAACGGCGGACCTGTGAACTCTCCCGCGCAGATTGTTCGTATCCATGCAGGGGCCAATCACTGGCCTCGACGACGACCGCGAAAAGACGGCCGTCCGCAGCAGCCAGCATGGGGAGGTAGTAAACGAGTCTCGGGTGCAGAAGAGTGAGGTTCTGTTCGGACGTAAAGGTTCCGCGATTGGCAAGCTATATACCCGTTTGAGACAGATCAGCTTTCGCCTTACGTTGTGCATATGAAACCCCTCGTGCGTTGCTGTCTGCATCTCGCGCAATTGCGATGTCGGCACTTCCGTCTGGCACCTTCGGAGATGAGGGAGCAACCTTTTCCGAAGACACACGTGCGCTGCTGGACCAAGTTCTGGTCATAACTCCTCGCTGAAGCTTGCAGGGTAGTCTTGCAATTTTTTTGCCCTAGGTACTTGCCGCTCCGATTGCGCATGCCCCTGTGTATGTCCCTGCGCCATGACAAGCGCAAATGCTCAGCTCGATCCGATACGAAAGAAGCGACCACCTGATATGTATAACGCTTGTTCTTCGATATCTTGGCAGAATCTGATAGAGCATACCTACCTTTCGTCCCCATAATCTCAGATGTGCGCTGATCGACTCAATCGGCGCAGTGACGATCCTCCGCAAGCATACGTACTCACCCACGTGGGACAGCTGATCACTTAATCCCCCAAAGGCTTGATCTACCTATCTAGCTCTACCATGGTGCTTATAATACAGTATATGCTTATCTTTCGCAACCCTAATGGCTGGGTCGTTGTGGGGCGGCCCGCCCCGTAGATAAGGTTTTCAGATCACAGCTCGACCGCGAACGACTCTCGGATGCGCTCTCCGTACCGGTAGAAGAACAGGGGAGCGGGGGCAAGTAGAAGGCTGATCACCCCGAAAACTGAAATTCCCCAACCGTAGCCCACGTTCTTGAACAGTAATGGGGCGAACAGGGGCACCACTCCACCAACAACCGAGCGAAAGACGGCGCCTGCTGCAATCGCGGAGGCGGCGTACTTTTCGAACGCATCTATGTAGTAGTTTTGCGTGCAGTTGATGATCATCACTTGCCCTATGCCGTAGAAGAAGGTGCTGGCAATGGTGGCAAACCAATGAGTATGAAGTTGGACGGTCCAGGCAAACCTGGAAGGCAGGTTAGACTTCCGAGGATATAGCTCGGGAGCGAATTCGTCCACTTACCAGAAAAGCGAAATTGGTAGGAACACGGATCCGATATTTGCAAGCGGGAGCCTGTATTCTGGCTGCCCCGAATCGCCGTTGCGGGTCTTCAGTCTCTTGTAGACGTCGTCAATTCTAGGGACCAAGAGTCGAACCGCAGATACGAATCCAATCCCAGGGCCGAGATACATGAGTCCGACCTGCTCAGTATTGAAGCCATATTGTCCGCCATAGATGTCCTGGAAGTTCGTGTACAAGCTGTAGGTCGTGCTGAATATCAAAGCTTGATACATGGACATGGTCAGGACCACAGGGTGGATTAGAATACGCAAAGGGCGCAAGAAGGAGTGGCCCAGTTTTGTTGACATTGGCCTGTCGTCTTCTCCTTCGAACCAATACCCCGTGCCTTCCGACCCCGCTTTTTTCTCCATCTCTTCTTTCTTGCTCTTCAGGAGGACTGGTGCGTATGTTTCTTTGAGGAAGAAGAACCCAGACGTCGTATTGACTCCGCAGAGGATAGCCAAAACAAGGAAGAGCCATCTCCAACCCAGTCGCTGGACAATGACGCCTCCGATAAGCGGTCCCAGTGTTGGTCCAAGCAACGGACCCAGAAGATACCACCCAAATACACCAGCCCGCTCTTCCGGGTAGAACATGTCACTGATAGTTCCTCCGCCATTGGCGATGCCGACGCTGCCGAAGAAGCCGGCGAAGGTGCGAAGTGTGATCATCACCGCAATGTTGGGGCTGAAAGCGGTAGGTATTTGAAGGAGAGTGAACATGGTGAAGCAGGTAAGATATAACTTCCTGCGCCCAAATGTTTCGGAGAGCGGAGCCAGGACTAGCGGACCGATGCCCAGCATGACGACGAAGCCAGTTGTTGCGCCGATGACAGTGTCAGTGGATGTGTGGAGTCCTTCGGCAATTTGGCTCATCCCTGGAGTGAACATGGAACTTGCAAGTGGGCTCAATACTACAACATGTTCATGAGCGGACTCTTCGATCATTCGTTCTCGAACGGGTAATGGACTTACTGGCCATCGAGGCGATGACTGCAACATTAGCCATCTTCCTCCTTTTCGTCCATGATCGAGGATTTCCTGGGTCATCTTCAGAAAACCGAATTTGCTGCAACGATGTAAGCATGAGGCTCGAAAGGGTATACGATTCCAAGCTCACCTCTCGGTGCTCAGGATCTTCTCCGTGGCCGTTCTGGAGGAGCGGGGAACGCTCGTCGTGATGGGGCGACATTGCGTGAATGTCCTGGTAGGTGGGGAAACATGTCGCAGCATCAGAGCAAAGTAGGACCTCTTTCATAGCGTGGCACATGTCGTGCGCGGCTCTACAGCGCGTCATAGGCTGGCTGGGGTCGGCATATCGTCATGGATCCGCCAATGTCCGCTGCATCGCGCTAACATCTTGACCAACCTTAACTCCGAGGATCCCGGCATCTCCCAAAGGAGAAGTAAAATGCGCCTGTAGGTGTACCAGGGGAGAGTAAATGTAGTTTTTGGCTGGATGTTAGTGGAAGCATGGCAAACAAGCACAGTACGCATGCACGTTTTGATCTTATGACTTTTCATTCAAGCCACCATCACCCAGCACCAACAGGTACTTTCTTTAAACCTCCGCCCTTGACAAATTGCACCGCCCGGTGCGTCCTCTCTTCATACCCAGCGCTATCGCCTCGGTGCCCTTCATTCCAGCACCCCTGACAATACAAATCGCCATCACAGCCCAGACAGCGTACCGTCGCGTTCGCGTAGCAGATGATACACCAGCTATCAATCTCTTCGTCCGTGAACTTCGACGCCTTGACAGGCGGCTTCTTTGACGGCGCGAACGAAGGCGCAGAAGGCAAGCTATTTGCGCCACCAGGTCCAGGACTAGGACTGCCGCGGGTTAGCGCTGCGAACCGAGCAGTCAAAGCATCATCTACAGCTGTAGCCTTGTCAAAGTCGTCTTGCGCGGGAGGGGGAGGTGTCGGAAGAGAAGACGGGGCTGCGGGCAGGGAGAAAGACGGTTCGCCATTTCCATCCTCTTGCTCCTCCGCGTTTTTCGAAGGAGATGCAGCAGCCTTAGCCGGCAAGCCCTCACCCGCCGCTTGTTTAGAAGCAGCTCCGCCCGCACCCTCGCTCTCACCCTCCTCATCCCCGTCCTCGCCGTACTTTGTCTCCAGATCCAGCTCGGCGAGCACCTGCGCGATGTACTCATCTGCCTCCTGCTCGTCCAGCGCATCCCGATCCGCCTCATCCTCCTCCTTATCGCCGCCGTCCCCATCCCCATCCACCTCTCCGCCCGCCCCCTGACGCCTCTGTTCTCCCCGCTCCGGCATCGGTACATCCGGCAGCACGCTCCGCACCTCCCTCACCAACGCACCCACGTCCTTCTCGTCCTTCCGCGAAACCTCCCACCCCTCCCTCTCGCCACCCAACTCCTTCAGCAGCTCATCCAGCGATCTTCCTTCCTCCCCCGCCTCGGCCGCCTCCGCAGCACTGCCCCCCGCTATCGTTGTTGCTGTGCCGGCAGCCGCCTTCCCGCCGTTCAGCCTCTTGAACCGCGCCGCGAGGTCGAGTATCGAGTCGCCTCCGTCTTCCCCTTCGACGGATGTTACTGGCTTCTTGTCGTCCAAGCCCAAGTCGCGCAGCGCGTCGGGTGTGATTTCGTCCGCGGCGGAGGGAGGGTGTGTGGAGAGAGAGGTGAGGGAGGATTGCTTGAGGGCGTTGAGGCGCGCGAGCAAGGCGTCGTCGGAGCTGGGAGGCGGCGGCATGGCTTCTCTCTTTTATGTGTTTTCCCTTCTCTTTCCCCTACCCGTCTGTAGGGTTGTTGGTGTGTTGAGTACCCGGCGTAGTTTGGTATATTGTGGATGCGATGAGACGGCTGTTTCACGGCGGTCGGTGCGATGGAGAGGGGGTCGGTCGAGCTGTCCGGTAGGGATGTTGCAAGCCTGCTAAGGCCATGTGGTCATGATGGGCGGTGGTGGTGCTGCTGCATCGGTCGGGCCCGTGTCGGGTTGTGGCGCGGGGGCAGCTGTCGCGGACCTAAGCTTGGGTCGCGTGTGATGCGCAGCGCCGCGTCGTCACCACCGACAAGGGTCATTCGGCACATGGTCATCCACAAACGGAAGATAAATAAAACTCACTCAAAGAGACCGCCATTCCTCCGTTTTGAGGAGGCGAATGAAGATGGTGTTTTTATTTTTGGATAGTTTCAATAAATGCCTCTTAAACATTGTCCGCAATGCCTACGTAGGTCGTGGAATCCTATGTCTGGTGGGTTCATACGAGGTTTAAACGCGCATCTACATCTGGATATTTGCTTCAACTGTGTACGTGGGAAGAATGGGGCTTAGAGGACTTAACTCCTCTGTGATCTTCTGAACGTATCGGTACTGAGGAGATAAACTTGAAGAGTGCCATTATCTCCTATCCCTGTGTGATATAATACATGAAAACAGGCTGGGCTTTGTGAAGCGACCGGTTGTTCCAAGAATCATCAAGTGCATTGCTAACATATCCATCTCGTTCTCGTTACCAGAACATCCATGTCCTTGCTGCAGCCTGTGAGACGCTGTGGCTTCACTGTTTCTTGTTTTTAGAGTAGAGGAAGTTGGCAGCTGTGGTGGTCAGTCAAATTGGCTAAGTTGATCTAAAGTAGCGCAGGCAGACTTACCCACGGGAGTGAGCCCATTCTCTTCGGCCCACTGCTTAACACCATGCCGTTCCTTCCCGGTACCCCAGTTCTTGCGATCCTTCGGCTTGGTCAAGTCCAGTGGCTGGCTCGTGCTGTTCGCAGGCGCGAATACTATGAACACATATCTATGCTTCCATGTCTTTGGTGGAGGGCCTGGGGGATAGTATTCCATGATCTCCTTCAGTCCACCAACAGTCGTTTGGGCGGATGCCTGAGAAATTCGCAAGTTGGAGTTTGAGTTGGCACAAGAAGCATCAGGCCCAGTGAGGGGAACGCCGGCAACGATCCAATGGCAGAATTCAGCCCATTCCGGGTTGTCGCGCGACGGAGCATCCGGGTCCGTCATTGCGAGTACGTAAGTCATGTTCGATTTGCAAGGGCTCATCATGGCGGAAGCAGAGGTTGGCTCATCGTCAAGGTAAATCGAAGGTGCTTTCTGCAATCCCTTCGGTTTGATGGTGTTGCCCAGGTCAGCAGTCTCATTGGACGGCCAGGTGATATTGACCGTAAGGGAAGGGAGAAAGTCGTCAATAACTGCATCCGGCGCATGTCAGCGGACATGGCACCCATGGTTCATGCGATTGGGCTGCTCACCGGTCGGGATGATTTCCGCTTTGATAAGCCTGTTCAGGTCCGTAAGCCTCTGCTCTAAAACTAGCTTACCGAAATAAGGAGCCATACTCAGCTCGAACACCCAGGATACTCTTTGGAGCGGTGGCAGCATTGTCCAGGACGTGCTGTCCAGTCGACACCACTAGAGAATCGACACCGAGGACAAGCAATTGGAGAATGGCGAAACCGAGGAGAAAGCTCACGAGAGAGCTGGTGCTCGCCAGGGTAGCAGGAATGGCTCCCACTGCGGGATTGGTGGAAAGTCTCATTGCGGTAAACGTCTCGACTGCGCGGGCGATTCGAACTGGGTGCAATTGAGAGAAGGTACTACTGTTCGAGTGCGAGTGTCCGCAACTGCGAAGGTGTTGCGGTGTGAAGCTATCCCTCCCCCGCATAATTGCGTCATTGTGTCGCATGCGTGTCGCGAAAGGCAGGAACCATGCAGTTCGGACACTCCACACTGCAACTGCAATCACTGCCATGCAGTGCTCAACTGCGCTTTCCGCCACCTCCATTTCTACGCAATGCACGCCGAATTCCTTTAGATCCATATCCTCACAAATCTGTGTTGGCGGTGTAGCTGCAACAGCTTGCCCAAGTCTTGAATTGAATATGTTAATCTAATGTGGTATCTCGATAAATGTGTGAAAGCCAGTCTCAGTACGATGCCTAAACCTGCAGCAGAAGAAGCCCCTGCGCCGAATTCCTGCACGTCCAACATCGCATGGTGATTAATTATAAGCCTGCTCATTGCAGGATGCCGGCAGCCCTACCGGGCCCACCCAGCGTCCCATGCATCAAAGTCGTGTTTCAACGGCGATAATCCTCATGGAACCCCAAAGTTTGTGCCTGATCTGGGACACGTGTAGCTGACCGGCCATAGGAAAAGTGGAGGGGGCATGGGAGAATCCGTCAGAGCTCGCCGGGGTCGCTCGCTGGCGTTGCAACGTCGCAAGTGTCACCACTGCCATTAGTGCTTCTCCGCAGCCAAGAACGACTTGCTATCAGTCACGAATCCCATGTTGGTGGCAATGTTGTAGTCGCTGACGATCTGGGCCTCTGGGCCGGTCATCGTTCCGGTGCAGTCGCTTAGCAGAATGCAGTCGAAGCCCCACGAGTACGAGTCCGACACGGTTCCAAAAACGCACTGGTCGGTATTGACTCCCGCGAAAAGTATCGTTTTCTTCCCGCTTTCGCGAAGGTACCGGTGAAGAGGTTCTTCCGGAGACCACATGCCGCTCATGCGGTTCTTGTCGAAGAAGAGATCGTCTCCGGCGACCACGGCTTTCAGAGGCTCGTACAGTTCGGCATTCCAGGTTCCCTTGAACAGACAGCGGCCATATCCATCACCCATGTCGACTCCAAGGCGCGTGTGCCATCCGTAGCCACGGGTCTTTGCGATGCTGTGGCAGAAGCCTCTCTGGACGGCCGGGGGCATGATACGAAGATCATGCTCGTCAAGGCCCCAGTTGAGCCAAGCCACCTGGATTCCTTCTCTTCTGCAACGCTCAATCACGTTGATGGTGGGCTCGACCGCCGCAAGTCCAGCCACATGCTTGTGGAAGAGCGGGTGGATGAAGAAGTTCTGCATATCAATGACCACGAGGACCGTCTTCTCGGGGTCAATAATGCATCCACGGTGGTGACGAATGCCGTCGTCGGCGTCAATGGTCAGCCTCTTCTGGGAGCCTCTGGTGAGGTCGAAGCGCCTCGTTTTTGGGTCGAACAGCCACTGGTCATCGCCGCCGAATGCGACTGGCTCTGACCAGCGCTGCTCGGGGGCCGGCTCCGAAAAGACAATGTCCTCAACGACCTGGAGAGCGCCGGGTGCCATGTGCTTGGTGGTGCGCGTGAAGGGAGAGGGAAGCTGGAGAAGTCACTTGTCGAGCTGGGCGCTTGTGGCTTTGGGCGCGTGAGCTGCGTGTAGAGGAGTAGGAAAGAGGAAGGCTGGGGAGAGGAGAGCGACAGGAAGCAGGAGGCATCAACATTTTCTTCCCTTTCTTTATATCGGGCCTGCTCCTACACGCTAGATAAGGCAAGTGGTCAGGGCGGAGGCCGCGTCTGGCCGACATTGATAATGAGGTAGCATGGCGGGCACGATAGGCGGCGTGGCCACAATGTTACGCGGTCAGAAGCGCGGCGCGGGCTGTATAAGGACCTTGACCACGAAGGGTGGCGCTAGGGCGGCGCACAAGAGACCGGCGCAGGAGGTGCAGGGATGGTTAAGTGTTGAGAAGTGAGTGTTGGCGATAAGAAAGGAGTTGGCAGAAGACGGCGCGTGCACCCGGCACAGGCAGTCAAAGCGCAATGCGCTGTCCGGCAGCCGTACCGGTTGCGGCTGCGGTTGGCCTGGGCTGGGCGGTGGACGAGCCGGCGCTTGCGTAGCCGGCGCGCTACGGGCGGCGCGGTGGCCAGCTCGCGCAGCCTGCCGACACAGCCTATGGCATCTTCTCGTACTAGCGGTCTGATCCAGGCGCAACGGCTAGGTAGACAGCAAAACTGGGCAAATCGTCACCCGGACGTTCCTCATCCGCTCTCGCTTCACTCGTGCCCGTCATCTGCCCCGGACGCCTGCACGCCGCCACGCCGCCCAGTCGCTCCCCCGAGCCCGCCGTGTTGACCGCCCGCGCCCGAACAAAAACATCTGCATCTCCCCCCAGCGCCCTCTCCCCGCGCGCCGCCCGTGTTTATTCCCCTCAGCGCCCGGTATCCTCGTAGCCACGCCCGCCGCCAGGGCCAGCATATCCAGCAATCATGTCTTTGGGAGAGGACTTGCTCAAGATCGTCAACAAGCTCCAGGACTTGGTCTTTAACACCATCGGCAATGATTCCCTGGATTTGCCGCAGATTGTGAGTCTCACCTGGCCCTCCCCCTCGGGCGCCCGCCTCCAGCTAACCCCCGCCCAGGTCGTAGTCGGCTCGCAGTCCTCCGGCAAGTCGTCGGTGCTCGAGAACATTGTCGGCAGAGATTTCCTTCCCCGTGGCAGCGGCATCGTCACCCGTCGCCCGCTCGTGCTCCAGCTCATCAACATCCCCAGCGACAGCGACAAGCCCGAGGGCGACGAGGTCCACATCCCGCACACCCCGGCGAGCGTTGCAAACCAGGATGAATGGGCTGAATTCCTGCACATTCCGGGGCGAAAGTTCTTCGACTTCGGCGAAGTGAGGCGCGAGATCGAGAACGAGACGGCAAGAATAGCGGGCAACAACAAGGGCATCAACCGCCAACCCATCAACCTCAAGATCTACTCGCCCCATGTGCTGAGTTTGACGCTTGTCGATTTGCCCGGCCTAACAAAGGTCTGTAGCACGCGAGGGACGGCTAAGAAACTAGCTAATCCGAAGAACAGGTGCCCATCGGAGACCAGCCGACCGATATCGAGAAGCAGACCAGAAACCTCATCACCGAATACACTGCTAAGCCGAACAGCATCATCCTGGCAGTGTCGCCTGCCAATGTTGATCTGGTGAATTCCGAAGCGCTCAAGCTCGCCCGCCATGTGGATCCCATGGGTCGCAGGACAATTGGTGTGCTCACCAAACTGGACTTGATGGACCACGGAACCAATGCGCTCGACATTCTTTCCGGCCGCGTGTACCCGCTGAAACTGGGCTTCATTGGTGTCGTCAACCGCTCGCAGTACGACATTCAGGAGAACAAGTCTCTGTCCGACGCCCTGCAGGCTGAGCGCGACTTCTTCAAGCAGCACCCGGCGTACAGGAACATGGCGAACCGCTGCGGAACTGAGTTTCTGGCCAGGACTTTGAACACCACGCTGATGGCGCATATCCGCGAGCGACTGCCCGACATCAAGGCTCGTCTTAACACCCTGATGGGCCAGACGCAGCAGGAGCTTGCGAGCTACGGCGATGCTGCCTTCATTGGGAAGGAACACCGTGGTTCCCTGGTTTTGCAGCTTATGACTCGTTTTGCATCATCCTTCATCTCTTCCATCGACGGTACTTCTTCGGAGATCTCGACCCGGGAGCTTTGCGGTGGAGCCAGGATCTACTACATCTTCAACTCGGTTTTTGGCAACTCTCTCGACACCATTGATCCCACCCAGAACCTGTCCACGCTGGATATTAGGACTGCTATTCGCAACTCGACAGGTCCTCGGCCCAGTCTGTTCGTGCCGGAGATGGCTTTCGACCTGCTTGTAAGGCCTCAGATCAAACTTCTGGAACCTCCGAGCCAGCGTTGCGTTGAGCTCGTCTACGAGGAGCTGATCAAGATTTGCCACACTTGCGGTTCCAACGAGCTTAGCCGTTACCCGCGCCTTCAGGCCAAGTTGATTGAAGTAGTTTCCGATTTGCTGCGCGAAAGACTCGGCCCTTCCTCCACCTATGTGGAATCTCTCATCTCTATTCAGCGCGCGTACATTAACACCAACCACCCCAACTTCCTTGGCGCGGCTGCTGCTATGTCCTCCGTCATCCAGGACAAGCAGGAGAAGGAGAGGAAGATGGCAGCATTAGAGGAAAAGAAGAAGAGAGAAAAGAAGCGCTTGAAGGAGCTGAATGGCGTTAACGGGACGGAGACGCCGGAAGAGGACCAGGATGAGACAGAAGCCCCCGGTGAAAAGGCAGCCAATCTGACAATTCGCGGCCACGCCAGCAAGAACAGCAGGAGCATGTCTCCGGCTGTTGGCCGTGGTACCCCCTCTGGGATTGCAAGCGCACTGAATGGTGCTCGAGGGGCCTCGCCACCTAGGTTCCAGCAACCCGGATCCACTAAGGACAGCTTCTTGAACTACTTCTTTGGTAAGGAGGGCGGTATGCCCATGCCGAACACGCCACCGAGTCATATGATGGATGCGCGTCCCGGAAGCAGGCACGTCACCCAGAACCAAGAACCGAGCTTTGCTGGCAGCTTCAGAAGAGGTGACAACCGCACGCTCGAGCGCGCTCCCATCTTCGAGGTTTCGCAAGACGAGCCCGAATTTGCAATCCCCCGGAATGACTATGACAGCCCATTCGTAAGTTGTAACACGCCTGGCCTTGGAGACTTGTTACTAATATTTAATAGCCTGGAGAGCCGGAGCCCCCTGCGCTTACAGAGCGCGAAGCGTTGGAGACGGAGCTCATTCAACGCCTTATCTCGTCCTACTTCAACATCGTTCGCGAGACCATTGCCGACCAAGTGCCAAAGGCTGTTATGCACCTTTTGGTCAACTTTTCCAAGGACTCGGTCCAGAACAGGCTGGTCAGCGAACTCTACAAGGAGTCTCTGTTTGAGGAACTTCTGTATGAGGACGATGCCATCAAGTCGGAACGTGAGAAGTGCGAGAAGATGCTCAAGATGTACAAGGAGGCTGCAGCCATCATCGGCGAAATCCGGTAGGCGTCGTTACCGCCACTCTCCCAAAGTTCTCTGCGATTGACCTGGCGAGCGCAGTGTGTATTAGAAATGTACTTTAGAAAGAAGGCAAAGTAGCCCATGAACACGTGATGTTTCGAGGTGCTGGGCAGACATCTTTGTGTTCTTTTCGCCTCAGTCCCTTAGAGATGGCTGAGTTTGGGGGAATTTTGCAAGAAGGAGCTGGGGAGGCGTTGAATATCGCTCTCTTCTTCTTGTCGCCAAGGTTGGCTTCATCGTTTCTTCGTCGTTGTACTCGTATGCTGGCATTCTTGAGATTGCATTCTGGCCACTTTCCTCCACCCTACGAAGACATGTATATTCAGGGCTCTCTACTGCCCGCAGACACCCATGAACTTTTTTCCCCCTCTTTCTCGATGAGTCTTCCGTTCCATCTTTCTATTTCCTATCATTTGGAGATGGAAACGTCAAAAGGCACTCGGGTCACCGCCTTCTTCGGCCGACGGGAACGAGCGAACCAAATCCCGCAGTCGATCAACCGGCGCGACGAGCAGTCCCGCGAGCGTCTCGAGTGGCGGCCGGTTCGGCGCGGACGGATGGCTTCGCGTCGGCACGATCCTCTTGGTGCGCAGGAAGTCGGCGGCGAGCGCCGCGCTCTCGTCGGGCCGCAGCAGCTTCTCGAGACGCGGCATGTCCTCGTTCTTCTCGTGCTCGATGTGGGCGTGCAGGTCGCGCATCAGGCGCTCCAGCAACGGCGCGAAATCCGCGTCGGCGGGCGACATGTCCTGCAGCTTTGAGAGATCGTGCTTGACCTGGTTCTTGTTCGTCAGTCCGTTTTTCCCACGGCGATCTGTTGTTCGTTGTTCTTTGGTGCGACAAAGAAAGTGGGTGAGTGAGGGGGAAACTCTGTTTTCCACGTGAACATACGGCCTGGTGCTGTTCCCGATCCTCGTCCGCGAGCCTTTTCCCTTCGTCCGCGAGGTGCTTTTCCATTGTCGGGTAGTACGTCAGCTCTTCGCTGATGGCGTGCCGCGCGACGGTCCACGTCAGCTGGTTACGCCATTTGGTCTTCTCTTCGATGTCGTCTCCGGCGGCGACGATGTGTTCGTAGCAGGTGTCGAAGTAATCGTGGTCGGCGCCGATGGCTGCCGATATGGTGTCGTATGCCTGGTTGAGTCGCGCGGGTGGAGCGGTGTTGTGCTGCTCTTTCGCGCCGTTGCGGGACATGATGTTTTTGGTATGTCTTTTCTGTGTCTGTGAAGGGTTGCGATATCCATGTCTCGTGCGTTGATGTGGCCGTATCTCGTATATATATACTTTGTTCTGCTTTTATGGCCCAGCACGGATGGTGTGCGTATACAACGCCCATATACGGGCCTCAACAGCGTCATGGTTTGTCCGGAAATGGAATAGGACGTGGAGCGGCGTCAGTCTCTCCCGCTGCCGGTTTGGAGCCGAGTGCAGGGGCGGATTGTTCCTCATGTTCTGACATTTACGTTTGCTCCTACTGGATGCTGGTTGCGGGGAATAGGGTTATCGACGGGACGACCCACATGACGATGACACTCTGGTTGCGTGGATCAGCGCAGGGTCCTGAGCACGGCACTTCCAGCTGCCGGGCTACATACCGCGGCTTTTGTGCACTGTAGCCAGAAAGAGCCGTGTCAACTCTCTCCACACCGTTGGTGGGGCTGCTGTTAGCCACTCCTCGTATGCATGATGGCCGATATCTAGACTCTACACACTCTAAGCAGGAGCAGTCCACATCTTTGCATGACATCTACAATACCACTGGCGCATGTCGACCACATAGCTATATACTCTTTTGCTTTGCTCTTATGGTCAAGGGAATGGGTTCTCTCAATTGCCGACTTAGCAAGCCGATAGAGAAAGACAACTATCGACTTCGAATCCTTGCATGGATTCTAGCAACGCTGAGGTGGATGCTAAGTCCTTCAGCTTCTGTCTTTTCTTTCCGGTCAATTATTGACGCAGTAGTGCAGAGAAACCGCGGAAGGCGTATGCCTGAGGGAAGTCAGAGCGGTACGGCAGTCACGTAAGTAGCTACGCCTGGCATCGCATGTTTTTGGCAGTATTCGAGTAGCTTGTCTGAAAGTACCGTCGCTCTATAACATCGTACAACAGATGATTGGTACAAACCAACTTCACATGTTCCTTGATCCTCGACTTGATCATGCCTGTCAAATCCAGCCTCATACCGAAATGGTGTAAAATGCTCGACAACTTTTATGGCTCTCACCTATCTTCTAGCACTCCGAGCCTCTTCGGTGCAGATGGCTTCTCTCCCATTTGCCACAACCTCCTCTTAACTCCACGGCAAAATTTCCCGTTATGCATTGAGATATCTCTAAAAACGCCAAGCGCTATGGAAAGCACAACCAGATCCCCTTAAGTACCCATCATTACCCGTGTTTTTTGGGGGGGCCGTCAGACCATATCCCCATTTCTTTTCAAATCATCATCTCCTTTATTCCATCAGACCACCATTGTCTTTGCGTAAAACTCGGGGTGCTGGCTCTGAACCATCGTCGTCACGCGCTCAACCTCCTCGGCCAGACTCCTGACATTGTCATCCCACTTGCGCAGCTCGCCACCGACGACGCGCTCGAGGTGGCCAGTCTTGCGCTGGCCGGAGCCCTCGCCGCCCTCGAAGTAGATGTAGCGGGCGATCTGGTCGATGTAGCCGGCCAGGCGGCCCTGCTCGATCATCTGCGCGGCGTAAGCCTCGGCACGCTCGGCGTCGACGTTGAGCAGCTCGGCCAGCTGGTCAATGCCGATGTTGCTGTACAGGCGCGACGCCGCGAGCAGGTTGTGCTCGAGCACGGCCTTGTCGAGCACGGTGCTGCCGTCCGACGTCTTGGCCAGCTGGTGCGGTTGGAGCTTGGCCGCGAACGCCTCGACCTCGGCCGGGATGAGGAGCCGATCCAGGAAGATCTTCTCGAGGATGGCGTACTGGTCGACCTGCGAGGCGCGGTCGTCTTTGTAGAGGCGGGCGAGGGTGCGCGAGCGCTGGGGGCCGGCAGGCGCGAGGACGGCACAGACGATTGCGGCAGAGAGGCTGTGGAGACGCTCCTCCTCGTCGATGATGAGCTCGTTGCTGATTTGGTGGTAGGCGGCGCTGGCGTCAAGGAAGTTCCGCTGCGAGTCGTGGATGCGGGCTTGGGACAGTTGGAATTGGAGCCTAGTGGTCTTGTCCGTGACGCCGTGCAGGACATTCTTCACGCGGTTGAGGTATGTCGTGGCGGCAGTCGGGTCGTCTTCTTCCAAATAGCAGCGCACGATGCGGATCCACACGGCGGCCTTGTCGTCGGCGGAGATGGTGCGCTGCGACGAGTCGAGCGGAATGGCCTGGAGAATCTTGGCGGATGCAATGAAGTCGTCATTTTCCTGGTAGGCATCCGCCAGGATTTCCTTGATGGCGGTATCCTGCTCCTCGTACGACACCACCTTGGGTGCCAGCAAAGCCAATGCGCGCGTGCCGACCTCGACCTTGACGTCGGCGTTGTCGATCTCGCGGAAGCGTGACACAAAAGACGCAAGCAGTGGGCGTGATGCTACGATTCCAATAGTGTCTCCCAGAAGCGATTCGACATATGCAATGAGGTTAGGGGCGAGAGTATCGTGGGTCGAGGTATCGATGATCTTGGTGAGCAGCTCGTTGTAGCCGGTGGTCTTGGACGAGACGGGCGAGGATTCGAGCTCCTGCACGGCTGCGGTGACGTCGGCAGAGGCTAGAGTGTCGGGATTCATGATAGCGGTGTCGTGTTGCTTTAGTCGGGGAGGGGTTGCTGGTGGAGCTCAGACTGGAGGCAGCAGCACCAAGCTCCAGGAAGGTGGTGGCAGTGGGCTTATCGGCGATAAGAGCCGCAGCACAGGGCAGCTGCGGGCGGCTAGGCATGACGGAGACGCTGCTTGCAGGCTGCCACTGCGCTTGTCTTCCGCCTCCGCAACCCGACTGCAACTACCTCTCCCATTGTCCGCTCCGAGCGCCCGCCACCCCCCACGCCACTGCGCCTACCCACCCCGCCCTCGTCGCTCCCGCAAGTGCCCCGACATTCCCCGCGACCTTTCCATTCGACTGCGCCGCGCTTGCCGGCGCTCCCATCAATACCGTCCGCCATGAACGGAGTCAAGATGGAGGTCGATCCTCAGATCAAGCCCGACCCGGACACCAAGTCGCCCACCGGCCCTGGCTTTGCAGACATCGACGACATGTACGAGGATACCGGCGAGCTCAATATCCCGACGGACTTTGGCGACCGCCAGGTGTGGTTGACGCGCGTGCCCAAATGGTTGTGGGAGGTGCTTTCCAAGGCCGAGGATGACGACGAGGTTGAGATTGGTCGCATTCTGGAGTGGCAGGAGGGCAATGACACCAAGGTGCGCGGCGACACCTCTTGGAACCTCTACCCTGGCTTTCCGCTGACATGTGAGGTATGCGCAGAGGAAGCTCCAACTGCGCCAGACCGTGAATGATTTCGCCGAATACCCCAAGGAGTACAAGCTCAATGTCACCAACCCGCAACCCATCAATGAATTTGTCTTTTCCGAAAAGGATCTGGAGGGATACAACCCTAACGCCTACAAGCGACCCCGCCAGGGCCAGCAGGGCAACTTTGCCGGTCAAGGAGGTGGTGTTAAAGACGGCAGGGTGGACAAGTGGTGGAACAGAGGCGGTAGAAATGGAAGGAAGCAGCCAATTCCTAAGCACACAACACTCGTAGCCCGGTCCGCACTCGACGTCAACTGCGTTCCTGTTGATAATGCCGAGCTGGCACGCTTCCGTTTGCGCGAGAACAAGAGGACGCAGCAGGCGTCCAATCGTTTGGTGCTCGAGAACAACCTGCACGAGTTCACCCGCCTCATTGGCGGCACCACGCCAGCCGGCAACCCCACCATCGACATCCAGGCAGCCAGGGCGAAGCCGAAGAGCCAGGACAACAAGTTTGCCCGTATTCCGCAGAACCAGCTGCTGGATATGCTGCTCAAGCTTTTCCAGGAGTACAAGTACTGGCCCATTAAGGCGCTCAAGGAGCGCACCCAACAGCCCGAAGCCTACCTCCGCGAGACTCTTTCGAAGGTCGCTACCCTTGTCCGCACCGGCCAATTCGCCAACACTTGGATGCTCAACAGGGACGCCGAGGAGAGCAACTACCTTTCCACCTTGGACGAAGCGGATGTCAAGGACGAGATGGCGCCCGAGCCGGAGATGGGTGAAGATGATGACGAGGGCGACGAGGAGATGGAGGATGCCTTGTGAGCTTCTACTCATTATACGACGAACATCCCCGACCGTAATATGGGAGGCATGGTATGTCTGGACCTTTTCTGAGCCTTTATAATCTTGCATGGAACGGCGTTTGGCAATACAGATCGAGCGAAGGGGAAACTATCAGGACGCGTTTACTTATCTTTTTTTTTCACTTCATGTCTTTTGGAGACATGGGAGAAACTCTACCATTGATAGGCGCGGATGAAGAGTTGTTGCGTTGCAGGGCGATGCAAAAGACAGTGTGCCTGTGCGGAGACCGGGCTAAGTGTATCATAAGAAAAGCCATTTTGAAGTACTTTTTCAGTGTGACAATGATTAATACGAGCTCCACAAGAAGCAATCGTGGCTGCCAACGGAGTCGCATGAAATATCGACGTTACCACGTATTGTAAAAATCCTTAGTCGACTCCCGCAGCCTGCAGTGGTCCCAGCACGTCTACCGTTGTCTACCCACTGGTAAAAATAGCTTCACTCCCTGCCACCAGCACTCGACCGGACTTCTGAGTCCGATACAAGCAGACCTCGAAGGGCCGTCTTTTTTCGCCTTGCCCAGGCTCGCACCCGTGACCCTGACCCTGGATTGCCCGGGAAACTAAGACGTGTCTATTACACAATGGTATATCTGGGTGGTCATACATAGTAAGTTTCCACCCGATCAACGCACATACACACACATATCATTGGAATGATTTTCAGAACGAGGGTTTGCTTAGGGCCTTCGGAGCTAATAATTTGGTGGTTTATAGGCTCAGTGACTTCAAGGAGATAGGAGGTTATGGAGCTGAGCAACATTCTCTCAATATGTGTCGAACGAATGGTAGCACCGTGTATGGCAATATCAGAAATGTGTTCGGCCAAGAAAACTTGCTCGAAGCCGGTTTTCTATTTTCTTTCGTGGATGAGCAAATACTCGACAGTGTCCCTTAGAAAAAGGCCTTCTGGCCTTATGGTGCGCCCAATGCTCTTTTCGCAAGGCAGCAGGGTCGGTATCAGAATTCCCCCCACCAGTCATGCATGTCGAACGATGATAACATTCCCAATCTTTGATCCGTAACGCCATACCATGCCATAAATCCTGGAGACGGAGTGCTGCTGGTGAGCTGATTATACGAGGAGGACGGCATTTAGACACCCGTCATTCTCTGTAGCAGTCTGTGTTAATAGTGCGGTTTCACACGTGACCCTTCATCCCTTCCACTCATGCCAGACAAGGCTGCCCTGAGGTGAGGGTTGAAAATGGCCTTCTCTCAATGCTTTCGGATAACAACGTACCAGGGTTATTCGTGATCTGGGCCCACCTCCCCCAGACTACCTTGCCGCTAGCCGTTGTCTTCGAAAGTTAGCAGGAAAACAGAGTAAAAGAGACAGCTTCGAGGGGCAGCTTCTTGTAGATTAGCGTCGCGGGAAGGCCAATCAGCCAGCCCATACGCGCTAATGCTAGGACATCTCCAAGAAGGCTCGAAAATAAGGCGTAATCGAAATGGATTCCACTTACAAGACCCATGTCCGACACGTTCACTTCGATGATAGTTCCGCGAGTCAAAACTCCCAATTGTGTGTAAAGAGCTAACGCATGTGATTAGTAGGTTTGCGCAAAAGTGTCAAATTTCTGGCGGGAGCGACTCACGGTTGCTGGGATTCTTCTTGACGCTGATAATTGGAAGTTGGACGGTAACCCCTAGCTCCGGATGGGTCACGTTGGCCTTCTTATATCTGAGACCTTGGAGGTTGTCAGCTTGAATCTTATAGTTGTAGTGGTGATGGCGGTTGGGGGGCTCTAGGAATCTCTAGGAATCTCTAGGAATCCCTAGGAAACATACCCATAGGCCTGATGAAGCGCTCGAACTTGACCGGGCGACGAGTGAAGTCCGCACCGACATGACAGGGCTTCGTTATCATTCGCTTCCTGGAGTGGAATAAGTAGAGCCCTTTGGTATCCAAATACATCAACGTACCAGCCCTTCTTCTTCGTCTTGGCACCAGTTGAGATGACCTTGAACATCTCTTCCTCTGAAACACCCTTCACCTTGGGAATTGGGACCGAGAACTTGGCGGCCTTCTCGTTCCTCTTATTTTTAATTTGCTGGCTGTACGTGTTGTGATCAGCACTGGGCGCAATGAGTGCAGGTGTGCGAGGGAGACGTACGACAAGGCCTTTGCATTGTTCGTGTCGCTCCTATCGAGGAGATACTGCGGAACTGGCGTCTTGGATGGCTCGGCGGAGTCGGCGGACTTGACGTTCTTCTGCTCCTTCTGACGGATCTGCTTCTTCCTGTTGGCGCATTAGCAACGCCGTCCATGTTCCAATGGCAGTGAACGCACATCTGGATCTTCTCCTTGCGGCGCTTCTCAGCGAATTGCTTCGCGCGCAGGCCGCGCAAATTCTGAGCCTTTGCGGCGGTCTCATGGCCCTCACGGGCGATTCGCTTGCGCTTGCGCTCTTCGTGATCGAATCGTCGTCCATGCTCCTTTCGGAACTTCTCCATGCTAAGTCCGGTTTCAGCATTCCAAGATCTGCTTCGTCACTGCGAGTAAAACTTACTACTCGTTCTGAGGCATGGCGGCGGCGGGGGCAGCGGCGGCTGCGGGACAGGCTATGGGATCGAGAGAGTACCGGCGAGGGAAACGACGGCTGCGCGAAGATGCACAGAGCCGATGTAATACCGGATAGAAAGCACCGGGAGGAGAGAGCACCTGGTGGAGAGGTGGTTTGGGCGGGTAGTGATGCGGCTACTGGAGAAGTTCTGGAGTTGCGATGCGAATATTTGCGCACGGGCCATTCTTGGCGCTCTGGAAAAACAGCGCGGCCGACCACGCCGGCGCCCGCCGATCCAGCACAACTTCCGCAGCAGTCTCCCACCTTCAGCGTGCAATTGCTGTCCCGCCCACGCCCCGCGGGCCTCGCTCCTCACCATGCTGTCCCGCTCGGTAGTACGGCGCGCCGGCCAGGCCGCCAATGCCCTCCTGCCCGCCGTCCGCACCCTGCGCCCTCTCTCCACCGTCTCCAACACCCTCGAGCCCGGCAACGTCCCCGACGAGCTCATCCGATCCGGCGTCCACAAGACCTCCGAGCCGGCAAGGAGACCAACTGAATCTGCATCGACCGCCTCCGCCTCCGCGTCCGCCCCCGCCCCCGCCTCCGCGACCTCCGCCCCCGCACCACTGCCCTCCCCGTCCGCCGAAGCGCCCTCGGAGGGCACCACGCCTCTTTCGGATTCGGTCAAGGAGCTGCTGCCACTGCTGCAAGCCCAAAAGCCCCACTACATCTCCGCCCACATCCACGCGAAGCCCTACCTTCTGACAGCCGGCGACACGCTGCGCCTGCCGTTCCTCATGCACGGCGTCCAGGTCGGCGACATGCTCCGCCTCAACCGCGCCACCCTCCTCGGAAGCAGGGACTTCACCCTACGCGCCCCCGCACCCGTCAAGGGCACACGGGAACGCCCCGGCACCATTATGCGGTACTTGGATGACAGGTTGTTCGTGTGCAGGGCGGTGGTCGTGGGCGTGGAGAGCGAGCCGATGAGGGTGATGGAGAAGACGAAGAGGAGGAGAAGGCATGTCAGGCATGCGAAGAGCAAGCACAGGTATACCGAATTGAGGATCGCGGAGTTGACGGTCAGGACTTCGGAGGAGGTCGAGGCCGAGAGTGCGAGGCTCATGGCGGAGAAGGCTGCGGAGAGGGCCATGCTCCAGGCCATCTCCACGGGCAAGAAGCAGCCCAAGAAGGAGGCCGAGGGCGCAGTCACGCAGTAAACGGGCATCCAGCTCGGTTGGGGGAACGCTTGAAGCAGCACTGTACACACATCTTTGGGCGCAGAGTGGATGAACGAAAGGGGACCGCTCTCGAAAGCAATTCGCCCTGGTCGTCAGAGCATCCATGGCCCTACCAGGTCTACGGTCCGGAGGAGGGGCAGATCGTTGCAAACGGTCGATTGTTGTATCATATGGGTCTGGTGATATCCGGACGATCAAAGTAGGTCCGGATCAAAAATTTACTATCTATCAAAAACGGGAGATACCTCATTCGCCCCAACAAGAACTTCATGCAACCTTGGTCCAGGGATTTTGTGCACTTCAGTCAGAACCTTTCAATGGGAAATTAGGAATATCCCAATGGACAACAACGTGCAACTGTAGATCGTCTTGTTCTCATTTCTACCAAAATATTCCATCCGAAAGGGAAGGAAAACGCGACAAACGAGACGCATCAGCTTCTTCCATACTGTGCCGTTTACTTCCGGCTTGGGGATTGACTCTCAGATCACGACCAGCCTCGGCCGTCTACTCTTAACGTTCTATTCATCGCAAGGCGAGCCTCAACGAAGCCTTAGTTTATGTTAATTCCCCGCAGCAGAATTACACACAAAAAAAGGGTCCTTTTGTCCCGCAAAGGACGCTACATTCTTCATACGTAGGCGGTTGAAGCAAGTATCCGGACGTAGTTGCGAGTTTTCAAAATACAGATACATTCAGACATGGGATTCTGCTACCCTAAAAAGTATCAATATCTTTGTGAGATAGGTGTAGGTATGCTCAATTCTTTACAACCCGCTGTACCTGACCTGACCTGATGCGGATCGGCATTTATTACTGCTGGTCACAATGGTTGCTAACACTACTAGGACAGCTGGAGAATTTAGCCGATATCCTACATAAGAACTCCTTTTGCAATAGTGGTGTACAACCGCCAACCGATTTTAGAATTGCATGATAGATGTCAAAGGGGAATACTGCTACAATGTATTCCACATTTACAAAACTACCTTCGCACCTTCTGGTTCTATTCAGGTGAGCTACTATATTGGCTGCGTTCGATGGGACAGCAATAAGTGAACTACTGGTATACGCAGTAACGTTCCACCGGGTTATAAGACACACCGGGTTATGGGACAGCCAACGAGAGAGCCAGATTGAGTCGCTTAGCATTGACATCCGAAGAAAATCCACGATTTAGACTGCAGCATATGTTTGGCTGTCCCATAACCCCGTGTGCCCCATAACCCGGTGGAACACGTTATCACCGCTGAGCATATCAGCAATTCCGAGTTACATCTCACCTCTCCATCAATGACAAAATGCGGGAGACACCCACACATCCAATTTGCCACTTAATGTCTCCAGATCATAATTAAGGATATTCCCAGAAGTCTTCTGAGAAGCACGGCTACTTATCAATTGTCTGACAGCTTTCCTGATCTCCCACAAATTCTTTTCATGAAATTTCCCCGCAAGGTCTGTAATTCCGTGAAACAATTGCAGACTAAAGGCTGCCATTAGTGATGACCGACACCACTTGAATTTTAAAACGGAACTGCCGCTTCACAGTCCAAGCCACGCTGTATATTGAGCATTCTGTTGTATCACCTGTAGACATACAGCCGTTTTGTTGCTAGGCTGACAGACTTGCTTTGATGCCCTTACAGAAAAGGAACACAACGTCACTGAATTATACCAAACGGATACAACGATCTGAGTATCTCTCCTGGGATAGCAACAACAAGTAGAAAGAGGGAAACGTCGAAAATGATGGAGGTATACGAAGGCTGAATAATGAGAGCATTTATGAAGACTCAATTCTTGGCTACGTGGCCTTTTCTTTCATGAAACAGCTCAGAATCCAATGTTGCCATAGTTTTTGCGGGAAGCTGGGTCTTCGTCTTTGTGGAGGACGTGGAGATACTGGGAGAGCATTTGTATTGACTGGAATCTTTGTAACCGTCGTTGATGGGGATGAAGCAAAACTAAATACACTAGCCTTTTCGATCCAACGCACAACTAAGTTGACGAGGAACAGTCTGCGGTCTATATTCCTTGGGTAAGGAGATGTCGGACCAAGGCAAAGCTGTTGTGCCAAACCATTCACTGCGTCATTGGAGAACATCTTCATGCACATCAGCCTACCCTGCATGATACGCGCGTCCTCCCATGTCGATGACCCGCAGCCCCCTCATGCCGTCCCATTGGCTTTCTTCAAGGCGTCTGGATCGACGCTCCGTGGAGGCCTTGCAGCGGGCGGGAATAACCACAGCCACTGCTGGCGCCTTACGAACTGCAGGCATCTTCGGGCCGGGAGGAGCCCGGAGCTGCGGAAGGATATGATCATGGGAGCCATGATCTTCTTCTTTGTTTCAACCACCTCCGTGCGGACTAGAACCACTTCCCACTGCGTGATGGTAAGCAAGGAACAATGGTGGGGAGAGGAGATTCCGGTTCTTCTTGCTCTACTTCTAATGCTACGCTACTTGGACGTCTGGCATGGACTGAGAAAGGCAAACCGTAGCGAGAGTAGAGCTTTCTTTTTTCTTTGGTCCGACTATCCTCCTCCCGAATCAAGAAGCTCACGAGGAATCGAGATGGGGGTTAGGGACAATACAAGCCATATCCTGAGACGCCGACGCCACACCACCCGAGAGATCGGACGATGGAAGCCACACTTGCTTTTCGCGGCTACTCCCTCTCGATTGCCCTGGCCCTGGCGTTGTTGCATCCTTCGTCCCCTTGCCTCGGTCAATCAGGCCCTTCTGATCGGACGGGCGCAAATGGACCGGGAATAGGAATGGTGGAAGTAGTCCAGCTAGGGGCGGGCCTAAAAAAGAAGCATCGACCACCCCCACCTAGTCCGTACCCGGTAATGGTTCGGACGCGAACCAACGGGCCCCAAACTCCTGTCACTCCCAATCTCGACCAGGAATCCCCGTCTATCCGCCTTGCTCCACCGGCGACTCGCAACGATGACCCTCGACAAGCGTCAGACGGAAGGAAGCGAAGGAGCAAAAGAGGAATCCCCAGGGGCCGTGCGAAGAAGAGAAGAACAAGACAAAACACACGATCGCCAGTCGCACCCGGCGTAGGTGCAAAGAAAGTTTGAAACGTTCGTTTCCGCACCGTGTCCGCAACTGCGGCTGCGCAATCGACGCCAGCAGTAGCGCGCGATCGAACCGCCATAGCCGTATAGCCTCTTCATGTTCTTCTAGAACGCTTCGCAGGATCAGCGGTTCCCACCCACATCCCCGCACCAGGCTGGGTTACGTAACCCGAAGCGGAAACTTTGCTTGTCGGCGATCGGCGAAGCTAAATGCGACAACCCGTTCCCCACCGGTTGGGCAGAAATGGAGTTCCTCGTTCCGTTCGAGACGAGACGATCAAGTGACCCGCCGTCAGCGGCGTCGGCTGTGACTGTTTGAGTTTTCCTCCTTCGCTTTCTTGCCTGTTCGGAGCGTTCCGTCCTTAGCGCAGATGGGGGGGTTTTTTCCCTCTTGCCGTTGTTTGCGATGGCTCAGCGTCGGTGGTCAGAGAACCGAAGGATCTCTGGCAGTGTGAGGTCGGAGCGTTGACGGACCCAAAAGATGTGGGTACACTGGCCATGGCCGTGCGTCGGTGGCAATCGCCATCCTCAAGGATACGGGCAGTGAGTCAACGGGCAATGTTGGTGTTGATCATGCTTTGTTTACCCTGTTGGCGGGGCAGATCTCGGTCTGGGAGAGCCTTGATCTGCAAAGGGCCAGCCCTCAGCATCGCCGTAAAAGGCCCTACGGACTGTGGCGTGGTGAGCTTAGTTGACGTTGAACCGCCCAACATTGGTCGCGTCGAGGTAGTTGCTGGAGTATTAGCTGCTTCGAGAAGTATTTTGGAAAATAGAATAGCGCACGCCACAAAGTAAAATCACAGTAACAACGAGTGCGATTGGTTGTTTGCATCACGTATATTCAGCTATGAGGCATTCTGGTGCACATGCTCCGTACGCACTGAGCCAAGAAAAGGTTGCAGTAGTGCCGGCCATTTGCGTTGGTGTGAGGGTCAGAAAAAAACGCAAACTTACCTTTTGGGAGACATACAGTCACAACACTCTTCTGACACTTCTCGACCATGAGCCAACCAGTTCTTGGAGGCGTCATGTGCTCGCTGGCACCGGTAAGCAGAACCCAACGGAAAACAGGTGACGTATATACAAGTCACACACTGCGCCCTGCTACACTTGGGCGATTATCACATTGAAGTAAGGCGAACGGGCGAGAAGAGTGTTGAGTGGAAGTCCAGACGCGAGGCGTTGTTGGGCGGGCTCCTGAGAGATGGGCTGACTCGGGAGGGAAGAAGGAGGTAGGCTGTCACTGGGGTTGGGACAGGGGCGACGAAAAGCAAGAAGGGGAAGTGTCAGGGATAGGGGGGTTAGATGGAAACAAGGCACGAGCGAACATGCTGCTTGCAGAGATTGGTAGGGACCAGGTCTGCGGAAAGAGCAATCGGACGTGGTTTTGGTGAGGGCTCATGCAAGATGGGGCGTACTCGGACCTGTATACAGAGCCGTGTTGCGGTAAGCAGGAGGGTGACCTCGTCGGAAGCGATTTGCCCGAAGCAGGCAAGAGGTAGCCATACGTCAGAGATTCCAAATGTCGGTGCTACGCGATCGCGCGTGCACGAACTGGTACTCCTGCCCCTGCGATAAATTGCGGGCGCAGCGGAGGGCCTTGGTGTCATGTCACCAGGGGCTTCGCTGCCTGCCAGACGCGCAATTCCCAGAGACATGGCGCTTCCGCTCTCTGGCATGCGCGCGCGGGGTTGCCGGCCCAGCGGGCTGAGGCTGGCGCAACGCTCAGAAACCGGGCGCCATCCCACAGCTCGTGCCTGAAGGCCTGGATCCAGCGCGCAGGGCGGCCACTGGCGGAAACAGAGTCGGAGGTTTTGCGCTGGGTAGGTGAGACAGACCGCCATGGCAGTGGCAGTGGCAGCGGCAGCGGCAGTTCCGCATTCGGCAGCTTCCCGGATGGGACATGAATTCATGCAGTGCGGCGGCGCACGGGAGCAGCTGCCGGCGGGAGGGGGAGTGGTGATGGTGTTCGCGTGCGACGCTTCGAGACGGATTGTTTGCCAATGCTCCCACAAGGCTGCAGCGCCTTCCTATCAGACGCACGCGACGCCAGGCCATCGGCGCCGTCGACATCACATGGACTCAGCCAGAGCCTGCCCGCCCGGCTGCTCGTCCTGGCCTCGCACCGCGTCCACAGCTCTTGCTACAGTCAGGAAGCGCTCCGGGATACGAAGGCCGTGACGCGGGCGGCGGCAGCGGAGGGTGCGCTGAAACGGCGGAGAGGCCCCCGAGCGCAGAATCTGGTGCGACGGAATGCGCCGGGACGATGACAAGCATGATCTTCCCGCTGCAAAGCTGCTCTCCTGCGGCGGCACGTGAGGGCGTTGCGACGGCTGGGCGTGGGCTGACGCGGTGGAGATGGGAAATGCAGAAGAATCGCATGAATGCAGCCTCGATCGTTGGGCCTCAATTGCTTAAGAGCGGCGGCTCAGTGGCCGGCGTGCTCGCCCTGTGTTTGTGTTTGTGCCCTTGCGGCTTGATGTCAGCTCAGCCCCGGCCGTCACGCTTCGCAGCACGCAGCGACCGGATGCACGCAGCCAGCCCGCCGGGCGAGGTTACAGGTACAGCCACAGCACGTCGCTGCCACTCGCAACCCTCCCTCCCCCCGACCCCCGGCCTCCTCTCTCCAAGCGCAGTTACACCGCAGCCACTCCAGCAACTAGGAACTCGAGCCCGCCATCCGACGACGCATTCTGCAACTCTTGCCGCCGCACCCTGTCCGCGCCGCTCTGGACCCGTCCGATTTCTGCAGCGCGCCACAACCCGCCCTCACCCATCGCGAGACCAAGAAAAGACCCCGTCGCAGCTTCATTGCGCAAAGCTCCGTCGCGCGACGGTGCCAGTGCTCGCCGCCATGATGTCACAAGGCCTCCGTGCGGAGCAGCGACGTCCTAACCAAGGCCTTCTAGAAGGCCGCTAGAAGTCCTGTTGAATCTCCGGCCAGCAAGGACCAGCTGTGCACAATCTTTCCGACGACGGTGGCTCGCTGGGCTGACGGCTTAGCACCCGCCCGGCGGGCGTTGAAAGGCTAAAGGGACGTTGGACCGGCACGCCCAGCCTCGAAACGGGCCTGTGTTTACTCCAAAGGTATACGCAAATCTCGGAGCCGCCCCGGCCGTCTGCGCTCACTCGTCGAATGGGCGTTTTTAGCGTGCGCACCAGGGTGTCAGGCTGGAAGAGCTGGATGCAAAGTTGGACGGATGACATGCCCGCCAATCTCCCGCGACGCGCTGCTGAAGGAACACCCCGGAACCCGCCTGGGCGGTGCCCCCGCCGCGCCGTCGACACTCGCCGCCGCCGCCAGCCGGTGTTGTGGTGCTGAGTCCTGCGATGGCGTCGTCGTGAGGGTGGCCCGGCGTGCGGTGAAGAATGCCTAAGGCACTAGTTGCAGACGGTCGCGCGGCGAGGCTAGATTAAGGCCAGGAAAGCGGACGGGCCGCCCGCTGCTGCAGCGCGAAGGTGTGACGGGAAGGGAGAGTCTGCTGGTCACACTGCCGGCGTGTGAGTGGCCGCCGGATATGGCGCGGGCATCGGCAGGCTGGGGCGCGCAGTCAGCGCCAGCGGCAGGCAAGTCGGCCGCGACGCCGCACGCTGCTGGAGGAGAGGACAGGACAGGGCAGGGCCGGGCAGGGCAGCGCGCAGCGGGCGGCAGCCTCGGCGCGACGAAGATGGCTCGGAGAGAGCTCTGTCAACGTCCTGCTCGCTCGACCGCGCTGCGGACACTGCGCGACATCCACAGCGTCCAGCATCTGCTGGGGGGCCAGAGCCCTCTGGCGTCTCGGCGAGCCGGGGTGATCGGGCGCTTGGATTCTCTGGTCAGGATGGCCCGAGGGCTGCGCACGGGGGGCCACTCAGTGCTGGGAGCGCTTTGGCGGTCCTGCACTGCTACCTGAAGCGAATGATCACTCTAGCTTTGAGGCATCGAATGACAGCGCCCGCGGCTTGTTTCGCGTGCATCCCAGTCGCGGACAGGCCTCCCCACCCCTCACGCTCGTGAGTCGGGATCCCGGCTGAATGAAAGCTTGGGCGCCGCGATAACCAGAGCGCAGATACATTACGGCTCCGCCAGCCCACGCCGTCCCCTCCCGCTTTGCACACAGACACAACCATCATCGCAGTTGCTCACCCTGCTGGCCCGAGATCTTGCCCCGAGCACAGCCAAACGCCGCGCGTTTCCCCTCCGAATCTCAGCGTGCACACGATCCGCATCCGAGCGTGCGCTGCCCAGCCAGCCCGCCCGTCCGTCTTGCACCTTTTCCCGATCGGGCGCGCTTCACCGCTTCTCAGATCTGCAGTCACACCGACTGTACAAGTACTGCCCGCGCTCCACCCATGGCGCACCACCAGTCCATGGACTTCACCACCAACACCAACACATCACGACCATCTCACGACTCCAAGCCCGCCTCCAATCTCTTCGACGACAACGACTTTGCTAACGACTCACTGCTGGACAACCAAACCACGGTCATGTCCCCTACCACCAGTGCCGCCGGCATCTTCTCGCCGGAGGCCAATTTCTTCGACAGTGACTTTGCACCCGCATACCTGGACCGGAGTGCCAATGTATCAACAAACCCCTTCTTCCAGGGCTCCACCAACAACCCCTACATGCGCCACACTCAAGCACAACAGATGCCCGGCATCTACGAACAGCAACAACCCGTGTGGCCGCCCATGGCCGAAGAGGACTCGCGGACGCCTGCATCCAACATGTTCGGCCAGGACTACGACTCGAATTACCTCGCCGTCGGCTCGACCGAGCCTGCCGCTTACTCCGGCCTGCCCATGAACGTTCGGCCCGCTTCCGTGTTCCAGCCGACGCCATCCGGCAACCCGCCCTCGCCACACTCCAACAAGGAGTGGATGGCCATGGCCGCCCAGGAGATGGAGTCGCGCCCCATCAACAAGCGCATGCGCCCCAACACCCCTCCGGCCCGCTCCTTCTCTCCCTTCCCTCGCCGTGATGGTATCCGCAAGAAGAACGCCCGCTTCGAGATCCCGCCGGAGCGCAGCCTACTCAACATCGACCAGCTCATTGCTCAGTCCACCAACGAGGAAGAGATCAAGGAGCTCAAGCAGCAGAAGCGTCTCCTCCGCAACAGACAGGCCGCGTACGACCCTCCCTCCCGCATTTGGTCTTTTGGTTCTTGCAGCCGCCTTGTTTTGGTTTCTTGATCCCTCTTGCTAACTTTTACTACAGTCTCGACTCGCGGCAACGCAAGAAAAAGCACACCGAAGAGCTGGAAGAGGAGAAGAAGCTCTGGACCGAGCGTGTTGTGCAACTCGAGGACGACCTTCAGAGCATGAGGTTGCAGGTCGAAGCCGCGATGCATGAGAAGGAGCAGTGGCAGAGGCAGCAGCTTGAGGCCCAGCATGTCATTGACACCCTGCAGTGGGAGAAGGAAGAGATGGTGCGCACTCACACTCTCGAGACTGGCGAGCTTCGCAAGAAGGTCTCCATCCTCACCGAGAAGCTTGAGAGCCAGAGCAGCCCCACCATGTCTGCCGTGCCCAGCTCCACCTTCACTGACTTCGCCAACGACATGGACAACCTCAACATGGGCGGCAACGAATGGGACAGCTACATCTACAACGACTTCTGCATGGAAGAGGCCAATGGCCAGCAGCAACAGCAGCAGCAGCCGATGGAGACGTCGCTCGTCGTCAACCGCAACAAGAAGGAGGCCAACGAGCCCGAGAAACCGGCCGCTTCAGGTCTTCTCCTCATGCTTCTTCTGTGCGGTGCCTTCGTCGCCAGTAACTCCGGGTCGGCTCCCGCCATTCCTCGCATGCCCGAGGATGTCCGCGCCGCCTCGGCCTCTGTCCTCGACAGCATCTTCAAGGATGCCGGTGTCGAGCCGTCGGCGCAGTCTGCGCACAACCTCATTGTTGGCCGCGTCGAGGCTTTGGAGCCTGCTCCGTCCGGTACCGCTTGGCCCAAGCCCACGCTTTCGGGCGCGGAGTTCGCATCAATCTCTCACAACACCGGCAACTCGCAGTTCGATCAGCTTGCTCAGCTGACTCAGCCCACCAAGGAGCAGGAGGCTGAGCAGGTCTTCTCCATTACGCCCGCACAGTACAACAGCCTCACGTCTGCCGACTTTGGGCGTCGTGATGAGGGCACCCCGCCCGCCACGCCCACGTCGCAGCACCGTCGCAATCTTGCCGAGTCGCTCGCCGCCATGCGTCAAGAACGCAAGGGCGAGACTGCGGCCGACGTGTACACGCGCAGCCTGCTGTGGGACAACATCCCCACCGAGGTGGTCCGCGAGTTCAAGCGCATGGTTGAGGAGAACAACCACCTTGCTGGCAGCAGCAGCCCTGGCAGTGTGAAGAGCGAGGCGGCCAACGTCTGAGACAAGCGCGCCCGCTGGTCATCTGCCCCGACGATCATTTAAACCACCAACAAGACCACACAATCCTCAGCCCGGCGTGTATTCGCTTCCAAGATTGTCTACCATCCGAACGATTTCCATGGATTTAGCCTGCTTGTTTCTCGGCCATATCATCGGCTTCAAAGCATCGAGGGCATCCTCAGTGTCCACCGCGGACTGCAGTCACGCCCGCGACGAAACGCCTCGACCCCTTTTGCGGGAACGAGCGCATGGCCACGCCGGCCGCACGTCGCTTGATGCGGCGAGGCTAGCGATCACGCACACAGCCTCGCCGCGGGCTCAGGGTTGTTGTGGCCCCCCCCTTCAACTTTTCTTGCGTCTAACAACATTTCTGGTCTTTTTGCTATGTTTGTTTGATTGATTGATTGATTTTTAGCAGAGCGTGGCGAGCGATCGTTTTCCTGTTTCCTTTTGCTAGGCATTTCTGCGGTCGCGAGTGTTTGGATTTCCTTGTTTCCTTTGTACACACTCTCACGAACATGGGTTTGGGCTATCAGGCAGAGGGCATAGCGTGGGATGGACGGGAATGCACGGGACATGTGACACGAACGGAAGGACGATGACGAGTGATGTTGATACGGCGGGCAATTTGGAGGCACTTTTCCACATCTGGCAGCGATTTTTCCTTGCTTTCCGCTTTTTGGTTCGGGGGACGGGTCGGATTGGGAACTGGCTTTCCATCGCGACACTTGATACAATGGCAAGACGGCGAATAGGCATCCTCACTTCTGCGATTCGATTCTCTTCTCTTCTCTTGGCGACGGGCCATCTATTTTGGGCATGGCTCGAAGGAGCGGGTTTCCTGTATCTAGTGCTACGGCGCGGATGCCAGATTGGCATCGGATGGGGGCGCCTTGGACTTGCAAATTGGATCTCACGCCGGCTTCTCCTTTGCTTTGCTGGCAAGCAACCCCGCCATCACGTCGTCCTTTGCTCACGCACACGCGCACGCACGCACGCACGCACGCACGCACGCACTTGTCTCGCACATGGGAAAAGACGGCGAGAAAAGGATCTGCCGGCTGCTGCAGGCGCACGGTGACGGGCACTCTGGTGGCCGAGTCGAGGGACCCTGATGGGCGGGCGCCTCCGCAATCGTGCAGGACCTGAGACATTCACCGCCATTATGACCACGACGGCGCGCGCAGCCACTCAGCACGCCCTCACCCACCGCGGGCTGGCACGCGGCGAGGGCGACGGGCAGGCTAGGGCGGGTGCGGGAGGGGGAGGATGGGGCCGCACCTGCCGCCTGCATCGCAAGCGCCGGCTGACGAGGGCAGTTGCGCTGCCCGTCGACGCCGCCCGTCTCTCTGCCCTCTCGCTGCTGCCACGGCTGCGCGCTGCAGCCGCAATCACAGACAACTTCCCCACAGAGATGTACGTCGATGGTGTCACACACGCACTTGCCACCGCTAACCCTCAGCACCACTGCCACAGTGGCCGCCCACGCCGATGCCTGCCAGCCAGCCGGATCAAGCCGCCCCAGCACCAGCACCACGCAGCCACGCAGCCACGCAGCCAACCAGCCCCGGACTGCGGGCCGTCCAGATAGGCAGATAGGACGCGCCGCACCGCCGCCGTACCGCCGCAGCCACTCCGGCTTGCCCAGCGACCCGCGGGGCGCGCGGCTTTCGCGCGGAAAAATACCCACGGCGGACACTGAGCACCGCACCGCGCACCCTAAAGAGCACACAGACGCGCTCAAGGCATTCTCGCTGACCACTGCGCCCGCACAGTCTCTCCAAGCATGCAGCGTCGTCTGTTCTCGCCACCTGCTCCGCGAGCTATGGCGCCGCACACTGGCCACCGTCTATCAACAAGCGCAAGCACGCGGCTCCCTGCTGCCCGTACGCTCCCGACTCGTCTGGCCGGATAGCTATCCGGATAGCTAACCGGCCGCCGGAGCAACGGCTCCGAGCAGCCCAGCGCGCGCACGGCTCACACACACAGACGACGGCCGAGGTCACCACGCAGACGTGCAGCACCAGCAGCCCGTTGGGAAAAGCACAGAGCCACACGAGGACCACCACGAGGAGGCGCAGCAGCGCTGGAGCGCGACTCACTGACCATCCGCTAAACTCAACACCAAAGGCTCCCACAGAGGGGCCGTATGCGCCTGCGGCAGGATAGGCACATCAGCAACCAACCCTCAGACCACTGCGGACTGCCTCGGTCCGTCTAGGCGTCTCTCACTTACTGCTTTCTCTGCCTGCATCCGCGGCCGGCGCCGGATTGGAGTCTAAGCTTTCCCGTATTCCCACACGCAGTGGTGTAGGTACATCAGCTACGCCGCCCTATTCGCGAACGAGTTAGATGAAGGAGCACCATCGGCGGGTCTGCCTATTCTCTGACCGGCGGCTCGCATTCTCGTTGGTGGCGCCTGCGCTCCTCCAGTAGGGCAATGGCGCCAGCCGCGCGAGCGGAGCGGATTGGAGGGAATTGCGTGCCTTGGCTGTCGTCCTATGGGTCCCGCGTGGTTAGAGCCGCAATAGCAGTTAGAGCCGCCGGAGTGGCAGCACGCATCGAGGCAAAAGGGCTGGGCACGAGTAAGTGCGGAAGGCAGCCAGCGACGGACGGCGACGGCACATGAACTGCGGACGATCCACCCCCACCTTGCGCAGCTTACTCGGCCTCATTCCTCAGGCTCGCATGAAGAGCTCAAGCCTCTCGGAACAAGACGAGCATGGCCGGCGTCAAGCACAAGCCTCAGTATGGCTGGAGGCAGAGGAGCCAGTGAGCACAGCCAGCTGAACCAGGCTGCCGGTACAGCGGGACCAGAGCGCACCAGACACAGCCAGAGCCCACGAGACAGTGCGCTGCGTCTGGTCGTTGGCCCTTCCCGCGCGTCTGGCTGTGCGCGCGCAACAGCCGCAATAGCCCTCAACCATCGGCCCACCAAACTGACTCTCTCAACCCCACAGTTTTCGCCTGCCTGCCAGCCACCTGAATTTTTCAGAGCCTCTCGCTGCGTCTCCACCGGCGATGAGCTGCTGCGAACAGGCCACCAATGACCGTTTTGAAGATAGCACGCGACTCATCGCAAACAACCAAGATCGGCCTGACTTGGCGGGAGCATGCACCACCTGCAGCAAACGTACGTGAAGAAAGATCTACGAACGCCGAGTGCAACAAACAAACAGCCCACTTTTCCCGCTCCTGCAAGAGAGACTTGAGCCGCAAGTGGGAACCGGCCGTACATAGGCCCCATCGTACCGTGTAGATTGTCCACAGCACGACTAAGATCCGGAGCAATAGGGCCAGAAAGGATCAGACGCGGAGCTTGGAGACCCGCGAGGTGTTCGTTTGCGTGTCAGTCAAGCCAGCTCGTTGCCTCATTCCGTTCGCCATGTTCCCACTTTCCTCCCCCCCCCCCTTTCCTGCTGCGAGCCACCAACACTCCACTTTGCGCAATGTGGATGTTTGTGATGTGAGATGTCGTTATCTGACGATCTGGTTGCTGCTCCTTGGTGAGCCGTGTCCGCCTCGCTTACTCGCAAACCTCCCCACCGTCGGCGCCGCCGTGATGGTGACACAAGCGGGGACGCGTGAAGAGTTTGGAAATGAAAGGACAGAGTGCACTTGGTGGGCGGGACGTTCGTCATCATCACTCATCACCACCGGTCGTCGTCATCATTGCCCATCACCAAGAGAGGGACCAAACACGCAATCCCCTCATGTACATCCTCCTCACCATCTACCGTCCCCATTTCCCCCTTCGGATTGCCGAACTCATCCGAACACGATGCCCACATCGAACCCTGCAGCCGGTAGGGGTTGGGGCGGGAACGAAAAAAAAAAAGTCAGATAGTAAGATTTTGTGGGCCCTCGACTTTGCCCTGCCTTTCCCCCCTCTCTCAGCCGATGTTCATGCCGGTACGTACTCTCTTTCCTTCCCTTTCGCTCCCCCCTCGGCTTTCCTGTTTCTTAGCTTCGTTCTTGGCGTTTCCTTACAGTTTTTTCCCCTTCCGGTTTCCCATCCCTTTCCGGCATGCCGATGTATGTCAGGTAAGCCGACTGCATCTTCGGTTCATCGTCCTATCGTACGCTTTCATATGCGCGTAAGCATACATGGGCATTGCAGCGGAAATGGGGCAATGAAACACCCCAGCCCGTCATTGTTTCATACTTTGCTGCCGCTGTCCTTAAGAAATCTCAACGGCATGTTGCAAGGGACGTTGCCGGGGACGAAAGAATGGAAGTGTCCCGAATGGCTGCAGTCGACATGCTGCTGGTGTCTTCCCACGTGAAAGGAAGCCTAGATGCAGAAGTATTGCTTCCATAAGCACGGAAGGAAGATAATGTCCGTCATGCACGTGGGGGAGAGGAGCGACCAATGACCAGATGGAGGGAGGTGACTTCCTTTGTCACATGGCACCTCGTCGCTGAGTAGCGTTTGAGTTTTGACTTAGAGCTGAGAAGGAAAGAGCTAGTCAGTAAGCACTAAATGACCAACACTTGAATCAATTCTCGGTGCCGTCGCTTGTCCTTCTTCGCTTTTTCGACTTTAGCTCTGCTGAGCCACATGGGTGCCGCGCGTGTTGTTTACTCTGAGTTGGCCCCTTTGGCCCCCTTGGCCCTTTGTCTCACTGGGTGAATCGTTATCGAATGTTTTGGCTGGTTGATTGGTGAATCGAAGCGCATGACCATGACTATATGGTCCGACTCCGACCGGATCCCATTCGTCACTGACTTGCAACCGTAGCAGTAGCATGACCCGCGCGCAGTCCGACTGGCCAACACTTGATATTGAGTTCAGCTGATTTTTTGACAACACAGAGGCACGGCATAAAGTCGCATGGGGCTGTCACCAGGTTAATATTGATGTAGACCCTGTGATAATTGCGTGGGCCCTTCCCCCTTTTTGCGTGAAGCTTAATGAAACGGCACGACCGCGGCCGTAGCAGTCCTTCATCCGGATAGCAGGTCAAGTGTACATACCGCGGGACAAGGAACGGGATAAGGGGCGGAAGAGGCGTAAACCAGCGCGTCACCGATGGCCTTTGTCTCGGCCAAGCGCCAGACAAGCACCCAGCCGAAACTGATGGCCATAGAAACAGCAAGAACGAGGAGAATGGCTGGAAGAAGGGGGAGAAGAAGCGAAGCGAGCCAACTCATCGCAAGACAACCCAACACAAAGGGGAGAAATCAAATAGAACTTCCGATTAACCAGCTTGCTCCTATTAAGCTAAAGAGAAACCTTGCCTTGATTATGTTTCCCCCCCCCCCCCTGTTTTTCCCTTGAATCCTTTGCCCCCCTTCCCATACCCATCCCACAGTTCCCAATTCCCTTCCCTCCTCGAACCGAAGGGAGAGGGACCCAGCCAGTGAAGTTCCAAGAAAAGGAGAGCAAAACAGAGATGAACAACAAAGCAGGAAAGACTGAGCAAAGACTGAAGAACGACAGCACATACTGCTGTCCAACAAGGCTAATGGGGTAGTAAAAAAGAAAGAAAAAGAAAACAAAAGGGAAGCAAATGGATCCCAACAACATGCCGACAACCTACCTGCTTCCTGATCCGCCATGCCCGTGTCTGCCGGCCGGCCGGGCGCCCGCCGCCACACTTCGCGGCCGCCTCGCTCGTCATATCCCGCCGCGGGACGGGTCGAAAGGAAGAAGGAAGGAACGAAGAGCGAGATGGGAAGAAGACCGCGCGGACAGTGAGAAGTACCGTTGGGCATCTCATTGCCCGTCCGTCTGTCGTTCCCATTTACCCGTCCTGTTGGTCCGGATTTCCATTTGGGCCAACCATGGCAGGTTGATGGAGCGCCAATAGTACTGGGACAAGGCAAATGCAAAAGGGAAAATGCCGAAAGGACCAAAAAAAAAAAGCCAACGCTATCTCTTTCTCTCTTTCTCCGTATGCCAACGGAGCTAATGACCAGCCACACGCCCACCTGCCGTTCCGCGTGTGTGCGTAATAGCTGCGCCTCCATTTCCTCTCACACCACCCAGCCACTACTCCTCTTTGGCTGCGGCAAAGCAAGCCATTGTCATCATCATTATCATGTCTTGGGGTTGTATTTGTCTTTCCAGATCCTGTGAACCGGCAAAAGCCAAAAATGTCAGCAGATCCGTAATCTCACAACACACTTGAAGTAATAGGATGGAGACAAAAAAAGAGACCAGCTGCCCTGATCCCCTCCCGCCCTGCCGCTTGCCCCGCCTCTTTCTCACTCGTGCCGAATTATTAGCACAGCCGTCCACGTCTATAATTCATCTCGATTGCCAACACGTCGTTATGCAACGTGCACGAGACCAGATCGAGGGAATGTAATGCGAACGGGATGGAGTGAGAGAACCCAGGTCCGCATAAGCAATACATTGCCCGCTCCCGGAAAGGATGGGAGCAGGCGTGTACTGTCAGATCGGCCAGGGGAGAGCGGAAGCGGCGAGCGGGTTGGATCGATAAGCAGAAAACAAGGGTAATGAAACGGGAGGGAAAAGATTCAACAGAATCGAAACAGGAAAGAAAAAAACAAGGGGAAAGGACGTCGTCTCTTTTCGAAGCCTTGCGGTTCCGCGAATTGCTCCGGTTGCTTGATCCTGCCTCTGTGCCGTGCGCGTAGGCACCTGCCGTCTGGTACGAAATTTCTCGCCGGTTCCCCGCTGCTGGCGCCCATCTGGGATCGGAATCGCGAGAGCGTACGCAAGATGGACCGCCAGACCAGCACCACCGGCGGCGCACCCGGTCGGCAGGCTCGACGAACCTGCCCGTCATCGCGCGATCCAGGCTGGTGGTGGAAAGCGGACCGGGGTGGTGTGGGTGGTGGTGTGTGGGCGCCGGGGGGAAGCGAACGGGCAGCAGGGCGCGCACCACTGCTGCACTGCCACGTGTATGCGCGGCAGAGGGAGAGTCGGCGAGCCAGGCAGGGTGGCAGGCTTTTTGGGTGCAGGGTAGGCGCATGCGGACGGTAGTTGGTGCATGGCTTTGGAGGGGTCGGCTGGGACAGGACTAGGAGGGTGGGGGCCGAGCCGTGCCTCTTCTCCGGCGGCGCTAAGCGAGAGTCGAAGAGGCTGATGACTTGTTGTCGGAGCCGTCGACGCGCCTCCAGCCCACAGCCAGTGCTTGCCAGCACCCCCCCAGCCCTTGACACGCGCTAACCCGCTTTGCCTCGCGGCAGCCGTCCCGTTCGGCTGTGCCCGTGACGAAGCCACAGCTGGCTCCACCGCCGTGTGCTGTTGAGAGTCCTGCCTGCCGCTGCCGCTGCCGCCGCCATCACCATCACCGCCGCCCTCGCCGCCTGTCGCCAAGCGCGGGACGAACGCGGCCAGGGTCCGCAAGGTGGGTTCCGATGACGCAGTGCGATCATTTGCGGGCTGGCGTGGAACCCGCTTCCCGCAAAGCCGGCGTCGCCGTCATCTGCCGGTAACGTGACGGACAGGCGAACAGTACAGTATCGACCCTCTCGCCGCGCGTGCCAGCCTTTCCTCTCCGAGCCGCGCCAGGGCAAGCCTCGGAGCAGGCGCACAGGGCCCGGACGTGAAACCAAACAGGCGCGTGTGCTGTATGAAAAATGGGAAAGCATGCTTACCAGGTGTTGCCAATCGTCTTGTTTCCCTTCTCTTCCGCCAATCGAAGGAACTGTGCGGCTTTGAACTGCAATGCGTGTGAACCAGATTAGCCCCTGCTTGTCGCTGCCCAACAAGTGAGGCTGTCGGGGAGATGTGCCGGCGCATGATGCATGGAAGAGATGTGGCTTGCGCAGGACATCTTTCTTTTCTTTTTCTTTCCCCCTTCCTCTTTGCCCGCCTGATTGCCCGAAAAAGACTGGACGGGTGACTCACCTTGTCCTTCTTGCCGCCAAACCCTTCGACATAGCACCATGCCGCCTCGTTCATTGCGTCAGTGTCGCCCAGGTTGGCCGCCGTCTCGTAGTATTGCCTGGCTGCCGACGCATCCTTCTTGACGCCCCAGCCGTGCCGGAAACTATTGGCAAGCTCAAACATGGCCAGCACGAGCTCGCCCTTGGCCGCACCGCCCTTCTTCATGCCCGCCTGCAACGCTAGAGCTTCGATCTCGGCGCTGTTCGATGCTGCATACGAAAGATACGTGACTGCCAGCTCAGGATTTGGCGGGCAACCCCAGCCGTGTCTGCCTCGCATGAATCATTATCAGCATGCCGCCCGCAGATGTCACAGTTTCCGCATGACGGAGGGGGAAGCTGAGGTGTGACTGACCTCAGGGCGAGCCCGTATAGCACCTGGCTCAACGCGTTGTTGGTCCCGTTCGGATCTGCCAGCCGCCCAAAAATCTCCGTCGACCGCTCCAGGTCTGTCGTCGTGGCCCCCAAAAGTCAGCATCAGGCGTCGTCCTTGTATGACGGCGTGAAACTTACCGCCAGCCTCGTGAAGCCTGATAGCTTCCTGTATGTTTGCCTGTATGCGCGCGCGGGGCGAGCCCCGCCAGCCTCAGCATTCATGTCTCACAAATAGCTCCCAATCCTCCTCCTGCAGCAACAGCAACACGTGGTATATGGGGAAGCGGGCCAAGGGGATAACACATACGTCTTTTCCTGGGTCGATACCGGCCGGGCTTGGGCTCCTGCGCGGCACTTCCAGCCCTCCATCTCCCAGATTGCCCGACTTGCTGATCAACGTGCCCTTGGCCAGTATGGTCGCCCTCTTCTCCCACTGCGCCTCGTCATCGGCGCTGCGCGCGACGCTCTCGTCGACGGCGGGCAGGTCCGACGGCAGGCTGACGAGGCTCGAGGCGGAGCGCGAGCGGCCGCCGAGGTGTAGGCGCTCCGAGAGACGTTTGTTCTCGCCGCGGGGCGAGGAGCCGGCGCTGGACAGGGTGCGGAAGATGCTCCTGCGGTTCTCGGGGGTCGACTTTGCGCTGGGCGAGATGTCGTTGGGGGAGAGGAAGGCGCCGTGGGTGTTTGTGGGCGTCCTGGGCGGCGGGTGCTCGCCGGGGAAGCTCGGCGGGGCGATGACCTCTTGGGTGCTCGTGGTTGTGCGCATGAAGGTGAACTCAGGGGGCGGGGCGCGTGCAGCAGCATCGTCGGCGCTGGCGCGCGGCGGCAGCGGCTGGGCGGCGGCCTCGTCCCTGATCCTGTCCTTCTTCTTCAGCAGGTCCTTGAGCGTCATGGTGTTGCGGTTGCGGGCCGCGCTCGGAGGATGCGCGGGGGAATCTAAATTAAAACGGGCTGGCGAAAGGAGCGGGTTTGGAAGAAAGCGGCGGGACCGGCGTGCTCATCTGACACGGCGATTGACCTTGTAGCGCTTGAGAGTCTGGGAAAGGAGCATGGAGCTGGTTAATGTACAGAGGCGCAGGAAGCTGTGGTCAGCGGGAGGGGCTGAGCGAGGTGGTGCCTACTGAATCGCGAGCCCCAGTCTGTCCGGCTTGGCTAATTAAATGCGCCAGGCACAAAGCGCTCGCTGATCGCCCCAACGCCGCCACGAGCGTCTCTGCCACTGTATACTGAGCTGCGAGCGGTCGCGGGAGATCGACCTTCCCCGCATGCGAAGCACAGTAGTGATCGGCCGGCCGGCGTCGTGCGGAGATCAAGTTGCCCTTCTGGACCCGGATGGCACTCGCGTAGTGCGATTCAGTTAAGCTCAGTTGGCATAGACTCCATTGCGGAGGCGGCTTGACACCGCCCGCTCCGCATAATTAGCGTGGAGAAGGTTAATTTTCTCGAGACCATTTTCATTTCTTCTCTGCCCGAGCTACTATACACACTTTGGCCTTAAATCCATCGCCGGGTATAATCCAATGACTCCAAAGCAACGGCTTACACTGAGCACGCCGCGGCCAGAGGGTAGGCTCCACCGAATGGGGAGTCGGTGGCCCTGGAAATAGCACTACAACAAGTGGGAATCTCTCCCTCTTTCTCCATGCGGCTGTAAGGGGGCATTCACCTGTTGTCGCGGGCACTTACTCTTGGGGATCAGAAGCCCACAAAGTCCTGCTGCTGCGACAGCTCCTGACCGTTGTCGTCCGAGCCTTGCATGACCATGTCTTCCTCAATCTCATCATCCGAATCGACGTCGTCGCTGTCGATCTCGTCGTACTCATCGTCACTTGACAAATCTGGAGACCCCAGCTCAGCGCCGGCCGTTTGCGCGGCGGCTGCCTTGCGGATCTGGCCAGCCCGGTCAACGTGAGGAAGCCGGCACTTCGTGTTGCGGCAAACTGCATGGTTAGCATAGTCAGGACACTCAAACACATGGCGCTCGGCGCAGTCAGATCCCTTCTCGCAGTAGCCAAGCGTCCCGAAAGCACGGCAAACAGATGCAGTCGGGTTAACTCTGATGTGCGCGTAATGGCAATCGTCGTTCGTGCAGTTGCCGCGCATGAAGTGCACGCATGCAGGGACGCGATTGGGGGTGGGGTCGTGCGACAGGTCGCAACCGTCGCCAAGCGCGCAGTTGCCCCTCAGCAAATAGTCTTTGCAGATGGCAACCTTGTGCGGGTCATGCACATAGCGACACAGCGGCCCCTTGGCGCACGTTCCTGCTCTTCGCGTTAGTGTGGCTTCTGGGAATACGAACCGGACGGCGAGGCGCAGGCCCTCGCTTTTATCCTTCGAGTGGGAGGGAAGGGGCCAACCGGTGGTAGTGAACCTTGGGCAAGGCTCGTTGATCTTCCTGATAGGCTTGTTCCTGCGGCGACGTTAGTCCGCTCATGAGTGCAAGCCTTATCCGGACGTACTGCTTGTTTTTGATGAGTCCAGAACGGTAGAGATTTCCGTTCTTACTTCTCAAGAACGTAACACCGCCAATCTTAGCCTGCTTCGGAGTTGCGCGTGCGGTGTTGGGATCGTCTGTCGCATTTTTAGAACATCCGTTTACCATCGGAGCGGCCATGTCCGTCGACGTACTAGAGCTCCTGACGAGCTTGCTGCCGCCATCGGTGACGCGGAAGCGGATGTTGTCAACTTCGATTTCGTAGTTCTGCGGGGTCGTGGCAGCTTGGTTTCCAATCGAGGCCTGTCCGGGCTCCTGCTTGATCTGAAAGTGTTTGCTGAGCCTGGCCTTTTCCTTCAGATTGCGGTGCTGGCGGCGCTGCTCAGCGCTCTGCTCTATATCTTTGGCCCGCTGTTGGGCCACCTGATCATAGATAGCGGGGTTGATCAGCTGCATATGCCTGTCGCGCTTGACGACCCATCCAGATGCCTCATTGGCGTGCGGTGAAGGGGCGCCGTCCGCAGTGGTTCCGTTGGTCGGAGAAGTGACATCGGCGGACGAAGCGCTACTGGCTCGGTTGTTGTTCAAGACCAGAGTGCGATTGAACACCTTGCCACCACGGCCACGCGGAGCGCCATATGGGGTGCCACGGTAGGGCGCCCAACCGCCACGTCCACGGCCGCGACCTTGTCCAGTATCAGCCATGTTGCCCTCACGGTGGCGAGCTGTTCGTTTCGCGGGTTTACCGTAGTAGATGTGCGGTTGATGGTCTTCGTTCTGCTGTTGCTGCTGCTGCTTGTGGACGTTGATCCTTCCTGCGGCGGACACGTTTGTCAGGGCGGGCGGCGACGGTGTTTGGTAGTCTGCGGCTTACCGGCCAGAGCCGCGATCTTTGCTTGCAATTCGCTGTCTTCGGACATGTTGAGCGTTTCGACGGTGAGTGCGGAAGCAAGGGCAAGTGGAAGCGAACAGCGATGGCTCGATGAGCTGTGCGCGCAGTGTCGTGGGTGGCGGTGCGACAAGACGGAAGATGAGAGAAGGCGGGAGCTGATCTTGGGTTTGAGGCGCGCACGAAGTGAAGTCAACGCTGCACGTGATTGTTTCAGCCCTACGACATGACTCGCAGCGCAACGGACCGAAGCTTTTCCTCTTTAAGCTTCCACCTCATACATGCAGCGGGTACCGAGCCGGTCAGAGCTCGCTCGTGATTTTGATCCCCATCGACCCCTTTGCATATCGATTGAAATGCTAAATATTGAGATCTTCATTGCATCTTAACTCTACGAAGGGGCACTCGGCAGTAATTCAGGAGTGAACGTTAGCAAGCGAACCACAGCGAGTTCCAAAACAATCGAACCCACCCGCATCCGTCTCACAGAGACATTGCACCGATGTAGGTAGTCGAATCCACTATCCGGACGTAGATACGAGTCTTAAATGCAGACAATCGCGTCCAGATATTGGGTTCAACTGCCTTTAGAGGGCTCGAATCTTTTGTCACCTGCCGTGGAATGGTGGAAATCTTCATATTGTTTTACTCTCGAGGCGAGTCTAACAAGTCTCCAACACTTTGGTCATAAGTCCGCCGAGAGGCCCCAAGTCAGAACCTTCCGCCGTGAAGATTCTCTTCGGGATCTCATACTCTACAACCGGAGCCTTCTTTATCTCCTTGCCAAACTCTGCTTCAATCAACTATGGATTTTGTTAGTGTCTCCTGTACACTCAGTAGTGGTATGTTGCGTGTGACTTACGCCATTGTATGAGTGATCCAGGAAATCCTCCAGGTTGTAGGATCGCTTAGTGAACTGCTCAGAGATGATTTTGGCAAGTGTGGCGACGTTTGGATGATAGTGGGACTGCAACGTCTCGAGTTCCCAGAGACTGCTCTCAATAGCGTCGGTCTCCATCGGGTCAGGTTCCTCCATTCTGAACGGATCGTCCATGCCCTCCTCTTCAAGCTTTCTCCGCACTTCGGGATCTCTTGTTACTCTGTGGATCATAAAAGTGCATGCAGGGTGCTTCATCAGCATGTTGTACACCCAAGGTACGACAACAACAATGCCCGCCGGTGGTGCATGAAGTGCCAGCCGCGAGAATCGCTTGATAAAGCTGGCTACTAGCGCCGCCGGCAAGTGAGTGGACGACATGAACTCATCCAGGAGGCGGAAGAATCGTGATCTGTGTTTGGAGTGCAGGATTCCCTCATCCAGTAGGGAGTAAAGTTTGGTGAAGAACGAGGGGTAATCCAAGTTCTTCTCTCTCATGAGGTAAAAAAGGCCGGAAAGCGCTAGCAGCGAGGTACCACCGCCCACGTTATACGAGTCAGTGAGGAAGTCCATGAGCATCTCGACTTTGGAGAACCACGGGGTGACCTTATAAGTCATGATGTTCAAAACAGTCTTCCTCTGCTCCTTGTCCAGGCCCGCTCGGAACAGAGCAAGCCAGGCATCTTGACCTTGTCTTTTGTGCGCGGACAGCGAGTAGAGCTGGTGTTTTTGGTGGTCGGGCCCCGGGCCGTAGAAATCCTCAAGCTCGTCCTTGGATTCCGGAACCCCTTCGAGGCCAGAAAGGACGGACAAGCTGCTGGCGACAATCTGTTCCTGCTCGGCGGGCGAAGAGGAATTTTTCAGGCACGATCTACCTGAGTCAGCAACATGTACCAGGAAAGGATATAGAGTCAGCGTACGCAATCGCAATCAGGGCGTAAAACCTGACATCATCATGCTCCTCAATGAACTTCTCCGCGAACTCCTCGCGCGCGTGCTCGGCGGCAGCGGAAGCGAGCAAGGTGTGCACCAATTGGTAGAACGTGCCGTTTCTCCATGCATCGTCACCGAACCCCTTCTGGGCCGAAGTCTCCTCCTTGACCAAGCGCATGGCTAGAGTGAGCGCAGTGCTCTGCAAAACAGGCTCACCGCTCTTCAGCAGCTGCAGAAGCACATCCACATATTCCCTGTACCTCTCTTTCAACCACTGGATGATCATAACCTCGGAATCTGGCAGGCCCTTGCTTTTCTTCATGCTCCCAGCGACCAGCAGCCGGCAGAAAACGCGGCAAAGCGCGACCATGGCCAGCGTCGCCGACTCCTCTGCACCGTCATCCTTCGCCAATTTGATCAACTCGACAACATTGTTGTAGTGGCGGCGCGACTCGGTGATCTGGCTCTCTAGCAACAGGATTCGAGCTTGTTCGTCGTCGCCATCGGTGGCTGCGGACTTGGAGGAAGATTTGGATTTCGAGCGCTTCTCGGCGGCGCCTTTTTCGGCGATCCGCTTTCTCTTGTGACCGGCGACTATTTCGGGAGCCATCATGGGCATGTCGAGGTGTACAGTGTTGGTGGGTGGGTGCAGGCTGTCGCGTTGCCTGCGCATCAAAAAAGTTACGAATGCATACCCGGGGTTGGTCCGTGCGCGCCGATGCCAAGCCCGTTCTCAAGAGGTTCTTGCATCTCAACTTCCGAGCTCCTCACCAAACGTCAAGCCGTCGAATACCTCTCCGCTCCCATCCGCAATAATGGCTTCGCGTCTCGCAAGAAGCGCCGTCGGTATGCCACAGCCCAGCCCGAGAGCGACCGGAGCGATTGGCGCCCCAACTGACCGCGTACAGGCGCCGCCCGCCTCCGCCCAACCGTCCCCGTCCGCGCCGTTCCCGCGGTCTTCGCCCAGGCCCGCGCCGCCTCCAATGTGCCGACCGAGGAGCCCAAGAAGAAGGCGCAGTCCATCATCGACTCGCTGCCCGGCAACAGCCTCGTCTCCAAGGCCGCCATCCTCTCCACCGGCGCTGGTCTGTCCGCCGCCGCCATCAGCAATGAACTCTATGTCATCAACGAGGAGTCCATCGTCATGCTGTCCCTCCTGTCCGTCTTCTTCGCCGTCGGCAAGTACGGCGGCCCCATGTACAAGGAGTGGGCCGAGGGCCAGAACAACAAGATCAAGGGCATCTTGAACTCGGCGCGCCAGGAGCACACCCAGGCCGTCCAGAAGCGCATTGAGAGCGTCAAGGACCTGAGCGGCGTCATTGACACCACCAAGGCGCTCTTCGAGGTTTCGAAGGTATGATCCCAAATGCAGTCGTGCCGCTGGGCGCGCGTTGCGCCTTCTTTTTGGGATATCCGCTGGGCCGAGGAAGCCTGACCGTGGCTGTAGGAAACCGCCAAGCTTGAGGCCCAGGCCTACGAGCTCGAGCAGAAGACCGCCCTCGCTCACGAGGCCAAGACCGTCCTGGACTCCTGGGTCCGCTACGAGGGCCAGGTCAAGGCGAGGCAGCAGAAGGAGCTCGCCGAGTCCATCATTGCCAAGATCGAGAAGGAGCTTGAGAACCCCAAGACCCTCAAGCAGATCCTCGACCAGAGCGTCGCCGACGTTGAGAGTGAGTTGCTGCTGAATGAGGCAAACCCCCGCAATTGTGCTAATGACGTGCAGGGATCGTTACCCAGAAGGCTTAGAAAACGAAACCAGCACTCGACTGGCCATCTAACAATTCTCCGCCTGTTACATAGATCCTCGTGCAATACTAGTCATCGAGCTCCGAGATATCCATCGTGACTATTTCAAATATCTAGCAATCCGATCGTCTACTGAAAGGTGACCCAAAACCGATCAACGCCGTGCTGATGAGCAAAACCCAGAATTTGTGGAAGTGCGCCGTCTTTCTTCCCTAACCTTCAACGTCCAGCAGAAGACACCAAACGCCGGGAGGAACTTTAATTGCCGACAATGCATCGCTTACTCTCTTGGGCACCGCCCATTCCGATACTGCCAGAGACGACTGAAGTCCTTGACCCTGGGGTGCTTCGGCAAATGTCGCGAACTACTTGGCAACGAATGGGTCGAAGCGACAGGAAGAACGGGACTGTTGAAATCGTTAACAACAGCTTTGTCCGAGTCATCTGAGTCGGAGTCTGAATCGGAGCCACTCAGGAGATCGCACAAGCTATCTTCCAGCCCCTCCCTGTCAACGTCATAATCGTCATGGTCAAGGTCAACCTCACTGTCCATGAACTCGTTCTTGTCAAGCACTCGGTTATCCGGGCCTAGCGGGAACATGTAGTTCAGGTAGTGCTGGTTGAGCAAGTGGCCGGTGCCCTTGCGCTGGAAAAGACGACCCATGAAGCGGTTCGGCTCGTGAATGAAATGCAGAACGCCCCATCTGGCAACCATGTCCTCGTCGTTGACATAATGCTCGATGTAGCGGATGGCCTTCTTTCGCCGGCGACCCTCGGCATCCTCCTCGTCATGTGAGTGAGAGGAAGACTTGGCAGGGTTGTTGAAGTGGTTGGCGGCGTTGCCAAAGGTGTAAATCTCGAGCTTCTGCAGGATGTCCTCGGGCAGCTCGGCGAGCAGCCAGTCGATCATCAGGCTGCCCTGCAGGGCGCCCTGGCTGTGCAGGATGAGGACGACTTTTTTGCGGTTGGCATCCATGAGGGCGCCCTTGACGAGCTTGTAGGCGTCGCGGATGTCCTGGGTGGAGTAGTTGAGGTTGCGCTCGATCATGCATTGGAACAGGTCGAAGATAAGGCCATTGGTCTTGTTGTGGATGCCAGTCACGGGCCTGCCAAATATCCTGGCAAGCCTGTCCAGGTTCGCTTGCAGCCAGTACCTCCTGAAAGTGGAAAGAGATCCACCCCTGTTAGCAACGCGTGACGTATATGGTGGGGAAAGAGCTGCTGTTCACTCACCCGACGGCGACGCCGTTGATGAAGATCCAGAGCTCGTCTGGGTGCTCGTGCTCGGAGGCGATGTCGCGGCGGGAATGCACCTCATGCTTCCGTCCGTTCACGACCATCCATATGGGGACGCAGAGGGCGATGGCGGCGGCGGCGTAGAGGAGGAACCAGGCCAGCGGCAGGATGAGGCAGAAGGGCAGCGAGAGGATGAACAGGACTTGGTAGACGATGAGGGTGATTTGCCAGCTGAGCTGGATGCCGTTGCCCAGGTCCGGATAGATCTCGTCCCCTGGCCGCTTGCCCCAGGGGAAGAAGATGGCGGGCAGCAGGTAGGAGACGCGGAAGAACAGCTTGAGGTCGCTCCAGATGAGCTGTTCGGGATCCGACGTGTAGGGCAGAGGGCTGGGCCCTGCGCCGCGAGGGCTGCCGATTTGCGAGGGCAGGAGCTTGACCGTCTCGGCGCGCAGCATCTTCAGCTTCGAAGGGGAGAAGCCGTTGATCCTCTTCTTGGGCGAAGGCCAATCATCCTTCTTACGGGTCCAGAGCATTTTTTCTCTCTCTTTTCTTTTGGGGAGCGAACACGGGAATAGGGTCGAGGAAGAGAGGAAAGTCGTCGGGCCAGCGACCGGGCTAGAAATAGGAGGCTGGTTCGTGTTCTCAGTGTTGCGGTTTGATAGACGATAAGACGTGTATTGGGCCTGTGTTTCGCGGCTGCTGCGTGCAAGACGAGGCAGGAAGCACGCGCGCAGCCAAGCGTTTATATTGCGCTGCGCGTGCTCATCGCGAGTTGCACACGATTCACAGCCTCAGGCGGACGCAGCATCAGCCCTAGGAAGGCAGCGCAGCCCGGGGAGGCCGGGGCGTAGGCCGCGCTGGGCAGCGTGTGATTATTGATGTCAGCGGACGGGCTTTGGAGCGATGATCATCGGCAGCCATGTCTTAGCGGGCGCCTAACTAGCAGTGGCAGCCCACCTCCATCTGTCCTTTTTCGGCCGCCTCTGGTGGCTTCGGCGCATGACGCCTGCCTGCCCTCCTCCACAACCGACCCCGGACTTTCAGCGCCGCTGAATTGCCTTGCGGGCTGTGTTATTCGAGGCTGGAGGCCGCGGGCCATATGCCCAAAAATGCACCAGCGCTTGGGCCCTTCGCCTTGCAGGTGGGCCCTTGTCGCTGCCGTCGCTTCCGCTCATCTCCCGCTCAGCTAGCCCCTCTCAGCTTCACCATTCCTCTCTTGATTGGCTGTTGACGTGGAAATCTGCACATGTGAGCGACGGAGCAGCTAGAAACTGCGGTGATGAGGCTGAGTGGAAGGTTTGCATATTTAGATCTATACCTTGCGAGGAAGCTTACGCTGTGCTGACACTGCGTGAGGCGCCGGCTGGTGTAACCATGGCGGATATAATCAGCCGGTTGCATATTGCCACTGCGTCTGCCTTCAAGGCAACTGCGGCGTCTTCTTGTCATCATCCAGGGTGCCTGGTGAATTGAGCAATCATTCCACACGCATAGAGCTCTCATCAGCGTCGCCATCCGTGAGGAATCGCCCAATTTGGATCCCAACAGGAATTTCTTATGTTAGCCGAAAAGTTCATTGCCAACCATCAATGCCCGGTCAGCCAGCCACACGCGCAGCTGCGTTTCCAATCTACAATTTTGACTTTGTGCTGGGCTCGAACATGTTCTCCATCAAAGCCTTCCACACCAAAACACTTTCTTCATCGATGGCGTTGCCATCATACGATACGCTGAATTTCAGACCCTCCTCTGAACCCCAGCATCCACACAGGAACTCGAAGTCTCGGGCGCGCACGCCAGTTCGGTCAAAGGAGTATAGGTCCGCAGCAAGCCCGTTCTTTCTAACCGTGTCTTCGTCAAGGCTGTATTTTCCCCGGGCGAGGAGGCTCTTTATAGATCCGATCGAACTGACACCACACGTTGCCGGCCTCCACTTGAAGTTGGCTGGGTAGGCGCCTTGGGGATTGACTCCAGTCTTCAGATGCTCCGGCCTCATTGCGTCGGCCCTTTCGACTGCCAGAAGATAGCTTGACGCAATAATACGGGCCGGGTCGGTGGGATCAAAGCTCCCCTTCATCTTTTCGCCTCGAATCCGCTTTTGGTACTGCCGCAATTGACTGTGCGCCTGACGCACCAGCAGCTTGAACCTTCCCTCGGCGGGCAAGTCAGACGGTAGGAATGGCAACCATATGCCGTCGCTGAAGGTGAGCATGACTGAATCTGCGGGGCCCGTGTAGCCAAAGAACGGACGAGGGTTGATTGGGAAAGAGCCGACGTAAGGCATGCGATCCGACAGCAACGTGTACGGGTCTCTGGCTTCCTCGATTTCCATCATGGCCATGCCCACGAGGGCGAAGCAGGCAGCACCCACGCTGGCACCGACTGATTTCGAGAGCCGCTCGATACGGGCCGTGGCCTCTCGGGAGAGTTCTGCTTTGACATTGAAACTGTTCATGGGCGGCTTACGGTCTTCTGAGTAGTCCAAGACCTCGGAATACTTTGGAGCCAACGACATAGCCTGTTCTCGCCGGTCTCTCCGTCTCAGGGGGTTAGCAAAACCTGCTGGCGGGGGTCTACGGACGTGCCGGAGGATTCTCATGACGGCCCAGAACCACCTTTTGCGTGCTGGGCTGCCTTGGACCAAAGGATAGAGATCCTCCTGCGCTCTTGGGAGACGGCTCCAGAGACGGTCCGGAGACCTCTCGGCCTCGAGTCCTCTACGGAGGTCTTGCTCTGGCTTGTTCAACAGTTCGAGAAGATGCGGCTCCCAGTTGTAGAGCACAACGACACCATCGCATATTTCGTGTGCGCATACCAGGGTGAAGGTCAGCCGGAAGGTGTGCTGCGAAATGGAGACGATTGGGTGGACGAAAAGCCGCGACAAGGTCTTATCCGAGTCCACAACTCGAGCCGTATTGCTGATGTGTTTGTACCAATCGTCCATGTCTACTTTGCTGTAGTGATCTCCAAGAAACGTGATGGATTCCAGGGCGTTTTCGGTCACTTCGGCATCCGTTGTGGGCAGATCAAGAATAAACTGCCTGTGGTCTGTCACTGGGTCCCGACTGACAGTGGACATGAGGAGAACATGGTGAAGCCGAAGATTGGCCCAGGCGAGGACGATCCTTTCGCGCAATTGCTCGGGCGTCAGACTGCTTCGGATCTCGAAGGATATGGCCGTGTTCACGTCGGCCCTGCCGCCGAAGAAAGCCCCATCGTTGTCAAAAGACGTCTCGATGAGTCCGAGAGGCCTCTGAAAGACATCTCTTCCGCGGTGTTGAGCTCGACGCCATGCGTGATAGTCGTTGGCGTAGCGGCCAAGCCAATGGTCCTGACGGCTCTCTTGCTCCATAATCGGAAAGAGCTACCCAAATGCAGTATTTCCAAGGGAACCCAGAGCCAGACGACGAATACTAGCGCACCAGATGGGAAAGACGCGCCTGTCCGGGAAGGGGTAGTTTCAGCTATGTGGATCAGTGCTGGGGCTGCTCGCCTACGGTTACTGACTGTTGCAATGCTCCTATGCGACGATTTCTGGGGCGCTATGCGGCCAATCGCCGTCCGGCAGCGTGAAGAAGGGGGAAATGCAGGGTAAAAAAGAATATTTTGATCGGGATGCGACGCAGTACGATGGCGGGGAGAGAGCGAAGCTCGGTGGCTAGGCCAGGAGCACGGCGGACGTGCAAGAATAGGTGGGGCTTCAAGATGCGAGGCGGTCGAGAGGAAAAGGTGTATAGAATGCGAGGCGGGACTGAGACGACAGCAATGGAGTTGTCGGGGCCGGCGAACGCGCCCTACGACACGCGGAGTTGTGGGTGGCCGCGCCCGCCGAGCGCTGTCACTGGACCCCTGCATACTGGCTCGTCGACGCGTCGCTGATGCCGTCAGACGGGCGGGGGCACGGTGGATCGGGACGCAGCATTGCTTGAAGATGTGTGAAATTCGAGAAATCCAGGACAAGGACGATGGGCGGCGCCTGCAACCGGAGCTGTCGCACGCGTGGTCCGAGCTCTCTCTTCCCCCGGCCAGCCGTGAGCCAGCGCCTGCACCCGAGCGATACGTAACCAGCCTGAGGCTGAACTCGAATACGCGCTAGGCGGCAAGCTCACAGCTCCAGGCGCATCCTCCTCCAGACAACACCTGTCGATCCGCCCTCCGCTCGCCACTCCCTCGCATCCCCATGCCATCATGATACTGAAATTCGCCGTGTGGCTCAGCGCGCTGCTGGCTATCGGCGCCCACGCCAAGGCTGACGAGCCAACCATCAAGAAGCACAAGTTCGAGACGCCGCCAACTGGCCTCTTCTTCTTCGACGACACCGAGACCGCCCTTACCATCGAGTATGGCAACAGTAAGGTGTGGCGCACCACCAACGCCGGCCTGGACTGGGAGTACCTCGACCGCCCGCTCGGCGAGAACCAGGTCGTGGGCATCCTCCACCACCCCTACAACAACAAGGTTGCCGTGGCATTAGGCAAGGAGAAGAAGCACTGGTACACCAAGGACCAGGGCGAGACATGGCGCGCCTTCGAGACCGACGCCGCTGCCGGCCAATCCCCCATCAGTTGGCACACCGACGACCCTGAGCGCGTCCTCTTCCACGGCGCTGAGCGCTGCGATCTCTTCGGAGGTTGCGTCGGAAAGGTGCGCCTCCGTCCTCGCCACTTTGCGCCCATTGCTAACTGCTGTTCAGACTTGGTACACCACGAACGGCTTCGAGCATTTCAAGCCTCTCATCGACTCGCGCAAGATTTGCATGTGGGCACGCAACACCGACGTCTTCACCACCACCATCGACAAATACGACCAGAACCGCATCCTTTGCGTTACCGAAGGCAAGTTCTCCAAGCAGCGCAAGGACTACCGCCTTATCATCACCGACGATTTTGGGGAGAATGTCATCGAGCCACCGTTGTCTGAGGGCCGCACTGTCGCTGGCATTGCGCATTTGGCCTCTGCCAAGGGTTACATTGTCGCGGCCGCGAAGGCCGAGGGCACCGATGAGATGGCTCTCTATGTGACGGACGACACCCGTACTTGGCACAGAGCCGAGTTCGGCCAAGACCACAAGCTTCAAGAGGATGCCTACACCATTCTGGAGTCCACCAACTACAGCATCCAAGTAGATGTCATGTCCTCCTCATGGACCGACATGGGCAACATGTTCACCAGCAACTCGAACGGAACCTATTTCACTCGGAACATCGCGCACACCAACCGTGATGGTTTGGGCTACGTCGACTTTGAGAAGCTCACCAACATCCAAGGCGTCATACTGGTCAACACCGTCAAGAACTGGGAGGCCATTGAGAAGAATCCCTTGTTCGAATCCAAGAAGCTACACTCCAAGATCAGCTTCGACGACGGACGGACATGGCAGGACTTGCACACGGAGAAGGACCACATCCTCCAAGTGCATTCTTACACGGAGCAACACAACAGTGGCAAAGTCTTTTCCAGTGCAGCGCCAGGTCTAGTGATGGCTATTGGAAATACTGGTGATGTTCTCAGGCCCTACAAAGAAGGTGACCTCTGGACATCGGACGACGCTGGCATGACCTGGCATAGGGCTCTTGAAGGGCCGTACAAATACGAGTTTGGAGACAAGGGCTCTTTACTCGTTGCCATAAAGGATGGAGAGCAAACCGACAAGGTTCAATATTCTCTGAACCACGGCAAGGACTGGAAAACGGCCAAGCTCCCCGACAAGGTCGTGGCATACGAGCTCACCACCATACCAGACTCGACCGGCATCAAGTTTGTCCTGATCGCGAGCAAAGGCGACGACGAGTGGACTATCTATACCCTGGATTTCGCTGGACTTCACGAACGCAAGTGCAAGGACGACGATTTCGAGCTTTGGCACGCCCGCAAGACTGAAGATGGCAAGCCCGGTTGCATCATGGGCCGCAAGCAATCCTTCCGCAGACGCAAGGCGAACGCAGAGTGCTTCATCTTGGATGAATTTGTCGATCCTGAGCCGAAGTGGGAGACGTGCAAATGTACCAAGGAGGATTACGAATGCGACTTCAACTTCGTCCGCAAGGATGGCGAATGCATTCCGGCCGGTCCAATTCCCGTGCCGACGGGACAGTGCAAAGAAGGGGACAAGCATTTCGAGGGCAGTTCCGGCTGGCGCCTTATCCCTGGCAACAAGTGTGACAAGGATGGTGGTGTTGTCCTTGACAAGCCTAAGGAGCGCGACTGCAAGGACTCTGAGAAGTCACCGGCGAGCGGAAAGGTTGAACACACCTTCAACCGCTTCAAGAATGCCCGTGATTTCCGGGAGTACTACTATCTGGAAAGAACGGAATCCACGAATCGTGAGGATACGGACGAGACTATTGTCATGCTTGACGACGACCGCAGTGCTTGGATAACCCACGATCATGGCAAGACTTGGAAACCGGCCGTTGATGATGAAGTCATCACCATTTATCCTCACCAATACTTCAACGACATTGTCTACTTCTTGACCGGAGGCAAAAAAGTCTACTACTCTAAGGACCGCGGTTTACCCAACAGTATCCACTCCTTCGAGGCCCCGGAGCCACCGACCAGGGAGAGGATATCAACTCTCGGTTTCCACCCACACGAGAAGGATTGGATTCTTTGGACCGGCCGGCAAGACTGCGAAAGCTCGAGCAGCGATTGCCACTCTGTGGCTTACAAGTCGACCAAGGGAGGGATTGAGGGAAGCTGGGAGCCGCTGCTTCGCTTCGTCCAAAAATGCCAGTTCGTTTGGAGGGAAGAGCGCGAAGACAGCGAGCAACTCGTCTACTGCGAGCAGTTTGCCAGCGAAGATACCTCAAAGCCTCTTCAGCTTCTGTCTAGCACCGACTGGTTCGAGACCAAGACGGTGCACTACGAGGATGTTGCCAATTTCGCTACCATGGCAGAGTTCATCATCGTCGCGAAGAAGACGGACGATCACAAGTGGCTCAAGGTGGATGTCAGCATTGACGGCAAGACTTTCGCTGATGCCAAGTTCCCGCACAAGTTCAACCTGGAACATCGCCAGGCCTACACCGTTCTGGACAGTTCTACGCACGCCGTTTTCCTGCACGTCACGATGAACAACGAAAGGGACCAGGAGTATGGCTCCATCCTCAAGAGCAACAGCAACGGAACGGAATACGTTCTCAGCATCGCCAAGGTCAATCGCAACGAGGCTGGCTATGTCGATTTCGAAAAGATGCAAGGCCTAGAAGGTGCGGCCTTGATCAATGTCGTCGCCAACGCCGATGAAGTCGATAAAGGCGCCTCAAAGAAGCTGAAGTCTATGATCACGCATAACGATGGAGGAGAATGGGCTCTGATCCCCCCTCCTGCGACGGATTCAGATGGTGCCAAGTATCCCTGTTCTGGTGCACTCGACAAGTGTTCTCTGCACATCCATGGGTACACTGAGCGCAAGGATCCTCGGGATACTTTCTCCTCCCCGTCTGCTGTCGGGCTGATGATGGGCGTTGGTAACGTTGGAGAATACCTAGGTCGCTACAAGGACGGAAACACGTTCGTCACGAGAGATGGCGGTATTACTTGGCATGAGGTCATGAAGGGAACATTCATGTGGGAATACGGCGACCAGGGCTCCATCATCGTCATCGTCAAGGAGTCAGAACCAGTTGACACCGTCTACTACTCTCTCGACGAGGGTAACAAGTGGGAACAGTACAAGTTCAGCCCTGACAAGCCAATCATCGTCGACTCCATCTCGACCGTTCCCAGCGACACATCGAAGAACTTCCTCCTTTGGGGTCGCTCGGACGGTCTCGTCACCGTCAACCTGGACTTTTCCGGACTGTTTGACCGCACGTGCGATCTCGATGAAACCGACCCCGAGGCTGGCGATTACGAGCTGTGGGAGCCCAAGCATCCGATGCAGGAAGAGAACTGCCTGTTCGGTCACATTGCCCAATATCACCGCAAGAAGATCGGCGCTGAGTGCTGGAATGGACATGATATCCAGCAACTGCACAACATCAAGAAGAACTGCACTTGCAGCAGAGCCGACTTCGAATGGTAAGTCCTCTCGACTCTTCTGCCTTTAAGCAATGCTAACGTGGATTCTACAGTGATTACAACTTTGAGCGTGATGAAAATGACGGCAGATGCGTACTTGTCGAGGGTCTTGACCCAGTCGAAAATGATGCTGTCTGCAAGAACCCCAACGTCATTGAGTACAGCTATATTACGGGCTACCGCCGCATTCCCCTTACGACATGTCAGGGCGGTAAGGAGCTCGACCTTACCGCCGGCACCCGGCCATGCCCGCACAAGGAAGAGGAGTACAACAAGAAACACGGCACCTCGGGCATCGCCATCTTCTTCGCGGTCGTCCTTCCGTTCGCCGCGGCAGGCGCGATTGGCTGGTACGTGTGGCGTAACTGGGACGGCAAATTCGGCCAGATCCGCTTGGGCGACAGTCACCCCACGTTCGACAGCGACAGCCGCTGGGTCACGTACCCGGTCGCGGCCGTATCCGGAATCGTCGCCGTGCTTTCGGCCATCCCGCTCCTGGCGGGCTCGCTGTGGCGTAGCGCGTCGAACCGACTCGGTGGTGGCGGTGGTGGGTACTCTGGCCAAACGTTCACGACTCGCGGCTCGTTCGCGCGCGGTAACTACGCGGTGGTGGATCCAGACGAGGGGGAGCTGCTGGGCGAAGACAGTGACGAGGAAGTGTGATCGGTTTCCTACCTATATTTTCTTCCTCTCGTATCTGTCTGTACTAGCGACAATAGATGTTTCGTGGAGAGAGAGGGGGAATCGGATCGACCTTTGGAATGAGAGGCAATTTGCAAAGGATGGAGGAGAGAAAAGTGTGTGAGGGCCAACCCACCCCTTTTTTCTTTTCTCTTGTACAATGTCTCAAATAGGGTTATGCGACAAAGTCTTTCCTTGGTTGCGACTACTGCGTGCACAGCGGGTCAGGTAGGGTTGTTTTTCCATAAGTCTGATTCAGGCTGAGACTGGAGCGTTTCTTATCATTTAACTGAATGTTGGTGATTGGAATGCGTCGGGGGGAGATTGGGCTATTTGAGTGCTTGTGTAGAGAGAAATCAGCCGGGTATGTATGAGTGGAACGTATACGTACACATGAATTAGACTTCATTGTTGTTTATGAGCTGTTTCACGGTTTGCCTACTTAGTGAATGAATGCTAATACCAGATAGCGCCAGTGGCGGGGTTATGCTAGGCTGGCTGACCAACTACGGCTCTACCTTAGTCACACACTCTTCATCGAAGTCGTGACATTCGCCTACTCTTGGGCAACACAATGCTTTGTTCTCCGTCTCTATGCGACTCCTATTCAATCCTATAGCCCCACCGAGGTCGTATGGGGGCTGGCGGATCCATTACCACAAACGGTAATGGACGCGCCTGAACTTCCTCAAAAGCAAGGGGCCCGTGCGCCCGCCGTTGGTGGGGCTGTAAGTGGACATGCGAACCTGGGTCGCAAGCGGTACACCAGAAGCTTAGTTCAACGCCTATACCCCGCGCATCAAGTGAGGGTAAGCCCCCCCCACTTACTTGCTGACAAAATGAATCGCTACTCCCTGATTACTCTCCAACACTCAAACTAAGCGGTTGACGCGTATTCATGCGAGCATACGTTGCTGAGCTGATTTCACTATGGCGCCGCCCGCTTAGCGATCGGTCTGCTTGACAAATCAGCCAAGCAAACCACATCCTCCACTCCAACAAGGTTGTATTGGAGATATATAGAGAGTACTCACGAGATTGGTTCTTTTCTCTAGCACAACAACCCATTCATCACAACTAGCAGTTTATCACAACCAAACCGTTCGTCGCTACAATGGAGAACAACTCGATCGCCATCTTCCCTGCCTCAGGAGGCATCGGCGGAGGGACGTACCGCCATCTCGCCAATCACATCGATGCGAAGCGGCTCATCCTCATTGCTCGAAGCCCGGAGAAGGTGCCCGAGAAGTACAAGACGGCGGGAGCGGTCGTCAGGCACGGCGACTACGACCAGCTCGAGACGCTCGAGCACGCGTTCGACGGGGCCCGTTACCTCAACCTGATCTCCTACGCCAGCGTCTCGCACAAGTATCGCTTCAAGGTCGGTGAACGAAAACAAACCAACAAGAGACTTGGGAACAAACAACAACAACAAAAAACGCGACGCTGACCCATCTCGGAACAGGTCCAAAAGGCCGCCATCGACGCGGCCATCAAATCCGGCGTGACGCACATCTTCTACTCCTCGCTCGGCTTCGCCGGCCTCCCGGGCAAGCCCGACGACACCGTCGCGCACGTCATGAAGGCCCACCTCGACACCGAGCGGTACCTCGCCTCGCTCGCCGCCAGCGTCCCCGGCTTCACCTACACCGTCGTGCGCCAGGGCCTCTACACCGAGTCCTTCCCCATCTACCTCGCCTTCCTCGACCTCGGGCGGCCCGCCGCCGAGGTCAGGATCCCGCACGACGGCACGGGGCCGGGGATCGCGTGGGTGAAGCGCGACGAGCTGGGCGAGGGCACCGCCCGGCTGGTGGCCGACTACGTGCGCGACCCGCCCTCCTTCCCGCAGCACCGCAACGGCACGCTCCTGCTGTCCGGCCCGCGCGAGATCTCGCTCGGCGAGAGCGCCGCCGCCATCGGCCGCGCCGCCGGCGCCGGGCGGGACGTCAAGATCCGGCAGGTCTCCGTCGACGAGTGGGCGGAGCAGGACTGCGTTAAGGGGGCGTCGGGCTACCTGGACGGCGGCATGGACAAGCCGTGGGCGACGGCGTGGGACGCGCTGAGGCTCGGCGAGGGCGCCGCCGTCACACCGCATCTGCGCAACTTGCTCGGCAGGGAGCCCGAGTCGTTTGAGACGACGATTGCCGATCTGGTCAAGAAGGCGTGAATGAGGTGTGGGTTTGGGGGTGACGCCTTTGTAGCTACTAGGTAGCCTTGTCGAATGCAGTCTTACTTTTCTTAGAGCGACGGCTTTTTCGATCTGGAACGAGCGCTGCTTTGATTGACAATGAACGCCGCATACAAGTAAGTAGTCAGAGCCTAAACTGAAACTTGGAATTCCGAAGAGGATCACGACCTTCACGTCCAGATGATGACATGAACCCCTTCCCAAGCAAGATGGGAACAAGGCTGGCGTTATGCTGCTAAAGCGCAAATCGCGTCGTACCAAAATTTACGCGGAAAATTCAGGAGTGGATTGTTTACCGTACCGTACCCATCAATCAACAGTAATAAACTACAGCGGAAAGGGTGGAGAGCATCCCCAACGACCACCTACCTACCCATGCTCTTAGGAATTAAGGAAATAAAGGAGATCGACTCAGCCTCTCTTGCCAGCAAGGAATAACGGCTATCGCCAGTACTAAACTCTTCAACTAAAGCGAGAGAGTGAGCAGGGCTCTCGTTGTTTGTTAAATATCTCTCGGACGGAGGGAGATTGTTGTGCGTTGAAGATCTACGCCTTCTGCTTCTCCTGTTGCGGCGACGGACCGCCCGTAGTGGGGAAGCCCATGAAGATCTTGAAGTAGTCTGCAAAGGAAACACACGCATTAGCGAAGAGCACATCTCCTTTATTGCACGCACCTGCAACGATTGTTGCCTGGCGCGCGAGAAAAAAAAATACTCACCATAAATCATCCATTGCAGACCGGTGAGAGTGCCAATCATGACAATCCTGACCGGCAACCCGTTCCACAAACCACCGAAGCCGATCTTGCCATAGATACGCTTAAGGGCAGCGCCGAAGGCCTCGCCGGGCGCGCGCTCGGCATTCAGCTTCGATACCATGACGTCGGCCGGGTGCGACACGATGGCGCACAGGATGCCGGCTAGGTAGCCGCCGGAGAAGGAGACGGCTGTCTGAGCGCCCTTGCCGTAGTCGTCCTTGGTGCCGGGCAAGTAGTTGTAAATGGCCTCGACGATGGTTTCGAAGGAAGCGAACTTCATCATCGTGTACGGGATTTGGCGGCCCCAGAGGGGGTAGAGACCCTTGTAGAGACTGAATTATGAGAAAACGTCAGCTGAAGCTGTCGGACTGAGATATAGTGGTAAGTAGGCGGTCTGACCCTGCGGTTCCTTCCTTCGCCGTCACTTTTGAAATTCCATCAAAAGTTCCCTTGGCGAACGGCGGGATGGTGGTCTGAATGCGGACCTTGACGGCCTCGAAGGGGCAGAGTGCGACGTCTGCGATCAACTCCGCGGAAGCGCTGGCGGTCAGGTAAAGCACCGTCTTGTACCTCTGGGCGTTCTCCGGACCAGCCAGGTCGGAGTAGAACTTCTTGAAGTACTCGTATCCGCCGTACTTGAAGGCACCTTGGGCCTATTCGCACCATTACCATCAGCCCTCAATGCTCCACGAATCAGGTAAATGCGGTATATGCTCACCGAGTACCCAAAGAAGGTCGGCCCCCAACCGGTAAAAATCCCACGGAAGCCCTCAGCGCGCGCGATCTTGCCCCAGGCCTCGAAGTTGCCCTTGTACAGGTTCGCGTCGACCTGGCGACGGCACTTGACCAGGTCGAGCGGCGTGACGGCCGTGTGCGTGAGGCCGCACGCCAGCAGCCCGCCAAAGGTGCACGCGGCGTAGTACTTGGCCGAATACAGCTCGATCTTGTTGCTGCCGGCCTGTGCCTGTGCCTGCGCCTGCGCCTTGCCGCTCGCCTTTTCGAACTCTCGCACCGCTGCGTCGCTCAGCTTGCCCGCCTTCTCCTTGGCTTCGTCGACAGCGCTCCAGGCGCCGTAGAGCTCCTGGCGCGCGGGCGGGTACTTGGACGGGGCGCGATTGGCGGCGCCATCGGGGGACGGAGCGGAGGGGAAGGCGCTGCACAGAGCGGCCGGAGAGGGGAACAATTGCGATGTCAGTGGCATGGTTGTTGGAGCTGTTTGTTGGGTTAGCTGGGTGTGCTCTGGGATAGCTCGGCTCGGAAGGATGCGGGGAAGAGGATGGTGTGTGGGTGAGAGAGGGAGGACTCACAGCTCTGAGCAGACGATAGACAACCAGACAGGGTTAATTGATGGAAGCGCAATGGATGGTTGCAATAGGTGGTTGTGACTCAGCTGCTGAGGTGCGGAGGAGAAGGCTTGCGGTGCATGGTCGCCGCTTCCTTGTTGCGCGTCAGCTGCTTTAACTCCGCCTATTCCCGCCGGAGGATCGAAGGACTCGCCGACGGCGGATCGGGGCCGAAATGATACGAGACATGACAGGAGGGGGGAAAACGCGCAGTGGAGACAGTTGCTTCCTTCGTGAACCTTATCGCACGCCAGGGAAGAGACTGTAGGTGTACCGCTGAGCAGCATTGGAATGCGAAAGGAAAGGGGACAGTGAACAACAACACCAGCCTACCAATCTATATCTATCGTATAGCCGGGAGCTATGGCTTTTCGACGGCTGATACTCGGCCAGCACAGCATGTCTCCGTCTGGAATTCAGCATACCCTTTGGCACCGCATTCGGACCGAGCGTCATCTCCATCATCGACACTTGCAGCAAGCACAAGCAGAGATTGATCTCCATTAGAATGCATATCGTATCCAAGCCAAAAGCAAGCAAGCAAGACGTGGTTCCGAGATGCCTTTTCCCCCCTTCCTCGCAAACTGTCAACGCCTTTCGTCACGTCCTTCCTGCCCTGAAACATACGCCATTCCTCTAGTGAGCATGGTCATCGTCTGTCCTCTTCATTCCTCCTCTTCCGCCTCGCCCTCCGATTCCTCTTCCAACGGATCGTCGAAGACCGCCGCATCGCTCGCATCCGTCAGTGGGTGTGATCCGCTCTTCTTCACCCCTACCCACGTGCTGTCCAGCTCGCCTCCTTCCATCACTGGTCTTTGTGTGTTGCTGCTCTTGCGATGCCTGCTCACAACACCTGGGAAAAGCCGGGGCTCGTGAGGGTCAAGGTGGGAAGCCGACGCCGACGTGACGCTCTGCTGTGGGGAGAGGGGCGGTCCGAGGAAAGGCTGCGGCATCGGAATAACCGACGGAGTTGTTGCCACCATCGAAGAGGACCGGTTGGTTTTGCGGGTGACGTGAATGGGGTGGGAAGCAGTGGACGGGTCGTCGTGGCCCACGAGGTCGCTGGAAGATGCTGACATTTTAAGGTGAGCGTTCTTCACGCTCGTCAGACGGTCCTGCGGCGCCGACGTGGGAGCTTGAGCAAGAGGCACGTCAACCTGCAGATGCTTTCTTGCCGCGGGCGAAGCTGCTCCGTTTGCTGCTTGCTCGGCCGGCGTCTTCGCTGTTACATTATGCACCGAGAGCGGCTCGGTAGTGGCAGTGCTGGTGTATCGAGAGATCCTGTCATCATGTCAGCAGCTGTTCGCAAAAAACCTGTCGATCCACTAACATGGCGAGTTCGGCTTGCAGGGTTTCGTGGCGGAACGCTTCTCTAATGTTTGGCACATTGACCTTGCTCATGTCATTTCCTGCAACGCCGGGGAGATGGTAGTTCGTGCCCAGCCATCTCTGCTTAACGGCGTGTTCGAAACCACTCTGCTCGACCGAATGCTTGGCCAGTTCGCACATATCCACTGCACTGAGCTTGTAGATCTGTGCGGCGACCGAATACTCCTCGATCAAAGGCTCTTTGGTGAAGGCGAACTGAAGGGGATCATCCGTGGACAGAGACACGTTTAGACCGCGCTTGAAGTAGGAGAGGAACGGGTTCCGCTCGTAGGCCAAGAAAAGTGCGTTGTTGCTTAGCGGAGACATGGCAATGCCAATCTGGTCCAGGTAAAAGATATATTGCAGAAGGGGAACCTTCCTGAGCATCAAGCCGTGGCTGATGCTGTGGCAGCAAAGCACCGTTGCCGCCAAGTGGTCGGTATCGCCGGCTTCACCACAGTGCGGCCTGAGCAGGAATGTATTGAAGCCCCGCTGCTTGCGCCAAACGTTAAGCGAGCCAATGTTGGCGAAGAGGTAGTAGATCCAGTAGCTGTAGGGAGGGTTCTGCTTGGTGTCCCACCACTTTGGCTTGGGGAATTTCCTGTAGAGCCGACGTTCAGGCTTGCTCTCATCATCGACACTATCAAAACCAATGACTCTCTGGAGGAAGATGTGCAGCTTGGGGTGACTGCTCGGGTCCTTAGTGACCTCGAACAGGGGCTGGAAAATGTTGCGAACAATCTGTTCGAAGTTGTCCATCAAGTTCGAGCTCTTGTAGACGTCGTAAAGGCGAGGAACCTGGATGAGCCAGCGGACGTTGAGAGAGAAGAGCTTGTTGTCGACAACCCATGCGGCGAGCTTGTCCCACTCCTCAAGATCGCGGCCGTAGATGGAGATTCTCCACTCCACCATCTGGTACTTGCTGGACTCTAGATCCGCCATAACCTCCTTTGTAATCTCTGCCAGATAGCGTCCGTGGATGTAGTTGTCAGTCTTCAAGAAGATGGTCCTCAGCCTGGATTCCCCGATGGGGTTATACTTCAGATTGAACTTGTCGAATCGGTGGAAACTGTCCGTGTGGGCCTGCGGATATCAGCAAAGAACAGAGCGCATGCGGCTTGATCCCAAACTTACGTGCATATCAAGTGTGTCAATACTGAGGTCATACGCAGTCAAGTTGATACTTTCAAAGACCTCTCTCAAGGTCAGGTGCTTGCCGTCTCTATACAGTACGACCTCATCGGGAGACTTCTTCATCTTGCTCTTGATGAACCGAAGCAAATGTTTCTGGTTCATGCAGGCAGAGTGATGAACGTGAGTGTCAACCTTACGAACGTTGTAGAAATCTCTGTGGGGCACCTTCTTGCTGTCCGCTATCTCCTGGTACTCGTTCAACAGGTAGTAGAGATTGAACTTTCCCTCGAGATATTGCAGACGCCTGAAAGCAAAGCTTTTGATGGGACCGTCGGTGGACACGCTGATAATCTCGTCCAGATCCATGTAGAACTCCCTGATATCCGGAATGTTCACCATGGGCTTGTTGAGCTCAGCGGAAGCCTCGGTTTCGTAGACCTGAAACACACTGCTGTCGTCGAGCTTGAAGTTCATCTCCGAGGGGCCAGGGAGAGGCAGCAAATCATCAATGTCGAAGTCCTCGCCGATGTCATGACCCGGCTTTCTTGGCGGCTTCGGGTGCGCTCGCGGCTTCGCGTCCGGATCAAGCATTTGACTGTTACTCATGCTGTTGAGGCCATTGGTAGCAGTGCCTGCAAAGCGATTGTGGTCCCAGGCAGGATCCGGCAGAGGAGGGTAGATGTCCCAGCTAGGGTCATCCTTGGGGTTGTCGAAGTCGCCCTGCAGGGAGAGACGCATGTACTTGTGGCGGATGTCGAGGACTTTCTGAATCTGCGTGTAGATGTTCCGCAACTCTTCGGCCACACTGGAATCGTTCGCCGCGAAGCCGCCATTGCCATAGCCTACGCCAACGCCCGCCCCAGCACCGTGTATGCCGTGCTGCTCCAACAGTGGCTTGGATTCGTGTGGAAGAGTAGGGTGATGGCTGTGGGAACGAGCTGTGCGGTCGGCCTCGAGAAAAGGATCATCTGGTTTTGCTTGGGCGTAGTAGCTAGGAGCACCGAAAGCTCCGGCGAAGCTAGGGAGCTTGTCCGGGTTTGGGGACTCGACCTCGACGGGCAAGGTGGACCTGTAGCTGGTGTGTCCCTGGGCGTGGACAGCGGCGCGGGGCGAGCGCTGGGACCTCGGAACCATGTCGTTGTCGCCGTCCTGGGACCAATTGCTGCCGACCTGGGTCTCGAGCTGGTGGCGCTGGAAAAACTGCTTGGCCTCGGAGTGGCTCATCTGCTTCTCGGAGGCGCGGTCGTAGAAGGCCGTCCTGCGCTGTTTATCCCTGGGCAGCAGACCGGTTTGTGCGCCGTCGGATGCACTGCCGGCGGCGGCATCCATGCTGGGGCCCGCATCCCCGCCACCAGCGCCCGTTATCTTGCTTTTTTGTGCCTCATCGCCGGGGTTCTCGGGCGTGTCGCGCTCGTCGGAGGATTGCTCAAGCGCGAGCTGGTCCTCTTCGGAGGAAACGTCGGCGGCGTGGAGGTTGGGCGAGTCGTCGGGCGACAGCGTATGGGCGGCTGCGAGGGACACCATGTCAGGTCAGCGGGTTGGGGCATGGTGGCGGGGGGGCAGCAGCAGCAGTAGCAGCAGTAGCAGCAGCATACCTGTCGACATTTTTCCTGTGAAGGTGGGAGGCGGCCCCCTCCGATAGAGTTATCGCGCTGATCGACCCGAGCTTAGACCCTCCGCCGCGGCTTGGCGTGACGTGTAGAGAGCGCGCAACGAGAGGGGGTCGCACAGCTGGTGAGAACAACGGGCAGTGGCGGCTCAGCCGGTGTTATATGCTGCACTGTGGCTTGCGGAGTGGGCCGATGACTCGTGCGCTGCTTGCTTTTGCCAGTTCCTGGCGGCTGAAAGTCTATAGTGATCAGGTGCCTGGACCGCAGCTCTACGTATTGTGGGGTTGGTGACAAAAAGACCCACCGACCGCGTGGGGAGACCTCAGGAGAAGGCCAATCCATGCCTCTTTCCCGCTACGGAATTAATCGAGCTTATTCTACATCTTCGTCCTCAGGCCGTGCCTCCAGGAGGCCGTGGTGCGAGCGCTTGATGTGGTATGCCCATTCCTTGGAGTCGTCGAACCGGTCGCCGCAGTCAAAGTGCGGACACGCATACCCGCTGTGCTGCTGCGAGTGCGTCCGCAGCTCAGACTCGTTGCGGAATTGCTGCATGCCCCGTCAACACGCTTGGCCCGGCACAAAGAGCGGGTGGCTTACCTCATGACAGCTTACGTAGGGGCAGTGGAACGCTGGAACCTCCGGCTTTTGCTCCTCCTTCCCTTGCACTTGCCGTGGAGATGACGGCTGCTGCACTGCGTAACTGTCCCCGTTGAATTGCTGCATCGGGCGATGCAGCTGGCGCAGATCTTGCTGCGACTCGGCCTGGGCAACGGATGGGCTTGCATCGACCACGTGGCCCAGGATCATCCTCAGCCTCGCCACGGCCTTGCTATCAAGACGGTCCATCCCTGTCTTGACCTCTTCAAGCTGACTCCGAGCCGCCTTGACCGCTGGCAGCATCTCACCCCACACTTCGTCCGTGTAGCCGTTGAGGACGTCGTCCCATTCAGCCAACCAGTGGTGCCGCTGCGCCTTGCTGAACCCCATGATGCTCTCTTCTCCGGGCCCTAGCGTCCGGGATAAGTCTCTGATTTCTTCCTCCAGCTGCGGATTGGCAAATTCAGGGCGGAGATTCAAAGGATTCTCCGGGGAAACGCCATTGTGTTGCGGTGGCGGCGGAAGGGATGCCTTCATCTTATCAGCTATTTCCTTTTCCTCCGGAGAAAAGTGCTGACCGAAAAGGTCGTTGACTGTCTCTGGCGTGGGATCTGCCATCTGCATGTCTGTGAATTCTTCGGCGGAGAAGGCGGGATCGGAAAGCAGCAGTCTAACTTCAGCACCATCGTCGTATCCAGTGTGTCCGTTGGAGGTGCTTTGACCGGGAGTAAAATCTTTTAAATATTCACCGTTATCTCCCGAAAGCGTGCCCGGAGCATCTTCCCTAAGCCACTTGTCGGAATCAAAAGGAGCATCTTGCTGAAGGAAGGCGTCCGGATCATTATAATCCTCTCTATTGAGCTCGGGCTGAGACCTGAAAGTTTCACCGCTTCCGTCGCTGACACGTGATGACGACCCGTTCTGTCTGGACGGTAGCGTTTGCGCCCAGGTCGAAGGGCCTGCCGCTCCCGTGCCGTTCTGAAGCTTCCTGGAGAGCCCGGATCCTGAGGCAAGGGCGGACTGGGCCTCATCGGCGCTGCCACTACCGAGGATGTCCTTGGCAAGGCCTGAAGCCGAGGCGGCGATTCTGGATGACATGGATGGCTCTTTGCCGGTGTTGCGAGGAGGCGCAGCATCCTTGTGCTCCTCGGGCTTCCCCTGGCGGTCCATGTCGTACAGAGAGAAAGGAGGGGTGAGGTTCCTATAGAAGTTTTGAGCTGAGCCGGAAGGTCAAGCCTCATGCGGGGAATGACGGGGGTGTCTGAGTCGGCTGATGCAGGCCGGCGAACAAGGGATCTGAGTCGAGCAATAGACTCGTCGTGAGCACGCAAAAGCGAGAGACACACTTTGAGTGTTACGAGCACAGCATGGAAATTAAATCGAGGGTTCAAGACGGGACCTACCTAGGGACAAACGGCCGGCGCCGGACTATTTTGCCGCTTGTGAAACTTGGACGCAACCGAGCTTCGAAAATCGTCTGATAGGATTGGATCCGTACGTGCGGGCTGTGGCGATTGCAAGCACGAGGCCAATGAGCGCAAAAGAAACGATGATAAGTTCCTTTAGGACGAAAGGAAGAGAGTTCCAACAGCGCCAAAAGGCATGGCGGGATTCGGCGCACGCGCGCACCCTTCGGCAAAGCGCCCGAGCCCAATCTAGCCGCCTTCGGGTCTGGTCGGGAACACCTCTCACCTCCGGCACTCATCGTGAGCCCGATAGTGATTCTGGAGATCCGCGATTAGCTGCATGAAATGTGGAGAGGGCAAGAATAAGGCTGTGAGGCTTGGTTTTCAACCCTTCTCTTGGTGCAGTACACTAGGGAAGCCTAATCCCAAGACACGCCAGCATACACCTTGGCACAAGCCATCTCACACCTTGCGTTGGAACTTTGACTACGTCATTACTGATCGTGTGTGATGCTTGACCTTCTACTTCCGAGGATCCTCTAGTATTGTACATACACACGCCCTTCAATCGCCATGCAGAGTCCACGCCCACCGTTCCTGAACGCGCAAATCCAGAACTAAGATTCGTAATACAGAGAAGCCACCATGAGAAACCCTCCAACGTGTAGCCTCTCCGATTAGTTGTACTGCATGTACGTAGCCGTCGAGTTGAACTTGAGGTTGCCCTTGATGACCTTGTCGACGGCAGCCAGGAAGTCCTTCTCGGTAGCAACCTTTCTCCTGGCACGGATGGCAAACATGCCGGCCTCCGTAGCAACGCTGCGCAGCTCAGCACCGGTAGAGTTGGGACACAGACGCGAGATGAGTTCCCATCTGATGTCACGCTCAACCGACATGCTCTTGGCGTGAATGCGGAGAATGTTGGCGCGTCCCTCCATGTCCGGCAACGAGAACTCGATCTTACGGTCGATACGTCCAGGACGCATGAGAGCAGGGTCGAGCGTCGACGGCCTGTTGGTAGCGAACATGACCTTGATGTTGCCACGCGAATCGAAGCCGTCCAGCTGAGTGATGAGCTCCAGCATGGTACGCTGCACTTCGTTGTCACCGCCCGCACCGTCGTCGAAACGTGCTCCTCCGATAGCATCAACTTCGTCGAAGAAGATGATGCAGGCCTTCTTCGTCCGCGCCATCTCGAACAACTCACGCACCATACGAGCACCCTCACCAACGTACTTCTGCACCAGCTCCGAACCAATGACACGGATGAAGGTGGCATCTGTCCTGTTGGCGACAGCACGAGCGCAGAGCGTCTTGCCGGTACCAGGGGGACCATAGAGCAGGGCACCCTTCGGGGGATCAATTCCAAGGTTGACGAAACGCTCCGGCGACAAGAGCGGCATCTCAACGACTTCACGCAGCTTCTCAATCTGTTCCTTGCAGCCGCCGACATCGCCGTATGTCACGTCGGGCTTATCCTCGACAGTCATCATGGTAACGGACGGATCGATCTTGGGAGGCAGCGGCAGGAGAATCTGGTACTTGTTGCGGTCGACGCTGTCGTCGGGCGAGATGCTGTTAGGAGATCATTGCTTTCCTTCGCAACAAAGAGGCCAGGAGGATGGACTTACCCAACACGCATGCCCTCCTCAATATCTGTAGGGCTAACGCGCTCGCCCAAGTTGACGACGAACTTGGCGATCTGCTTCACGTTGATCACGTATTTGCTCTTCTCCGAGTCCTTCTCATCCTGAATGATCTTCGTACATCTTGCGACCTGCAGCGGTTGCTCCTCCTGCATGCGTTGTCTGTCGGCGGCGATATCCCAGAGGTGCGGCGGCGCAAGACCAGTGTCAGATTCCTAGCGACAATGTGAGATGGCGACGATGGCTAACGTAGGCGGAGCATGCTACCTTCACGCCAATCTTCTCGTTCACGCTTTGCTGCTTGTCCTTGATCTCCTTCTCGAGCTTCTTCAGCTCCGCAGCATAGGGCGCGGCACCGTAGGTCTTGAGCACTTGGATGTCCCTGCATCGGAGTCAGCGGCTGTGCTGCATTTCCGGAGCTGCTAGTACTGCCATACTCATCGGAGAGAGGGGTGATCTTCTTCTCTTCCACCTCATCGTCGGCGTAGCTCCGCTGGAACTTCTCCCAGTTCTGGCCGGTGGCACTGGGCATGTTGGAGGTAAAGCGACGTGTCGCACGTCGGAACGGGTATCAGCAAGGATCGGGCGGGAATAGAGCGGGAGCGGAGTGCGCGCTGGCAGCGGGACGGGCGTGGTGGTGGGTACGGATGGAGCGCGGTAGATGGGTGAGGTGTTGATGCAACTGGAGCTCGCGCCGCTGGCTGAAGGTCCAAGGGTAGGTGCGTATGTAATGGCCGCCGGGCAAGGCGGCGGCTTGTTCCGGCGTGCCTGAGGCAGCCTTCCGCGAAATTCGACCGCCCGCATCGCGTCCCGCAGTTTTCGGAGAGTGTCACTGCTGCACCCCTCCGCGTTACTCCCTGCCAACACCTCCAACCACCCTCCCATCACGCGTCAAAATGGCCAGTGCTGCAATTTCCAGCGGTGGCTCCGGAAATGCTGCCTTCAAGGTCAGTAAAACAATTCTCAAGCAGCTGCAGATGGAAGCTAAACGTGTTGCAGGACAAGGAGAAGCCCCAGGCGGTGCGCACGGCCAACATCGTTGCCGCAAGAGGTATGCACTTTGCAGCGTGGCTTGGAGCTACATTTGCTAACTCTTGGAATAGCTGTTGCGGATGCCATCAGAACCGTAAGCCAAAAGGAGGGCGCCAGAGCGAGCTGGACAGCAGGCTAACGTTGCAATACCAGTCGCTGGGTCCGAGGGGTATGGATAAGATGGTAAGGTGTTCCGTCTTCGAATCCATCTACAGCTTCCTGACATCTCTCCAGATCCAAACCGGCAAAGGCGAGACCCTCATTGTAAGCTCCGTGCCCCTTCAAGACGAATCTGAGGTCCTGACCCACTTCAGACCAACGATGGCAACACTATGCTCCGTGACATGAGTGTCCTTCACCCCGCGGCAAAGATGCTCGTCGACCTCGCAAACGCCCAGGACATTGAGGCTGGTGACGGCACGACGTCGGTGGTTGTGATTTGCGGTAGCTTGCTCGGAGCGGCGGAGCGGTTATTGTCAAAGGGTACACATCTTCGGCCGGAAACATGATTTAAACGTATGCTGAGACGGAGTTGCGCAGGTATCCACCCTACCATCATTTCGGAGTCCTTCCAGCGTGCTGCGGCGGCAGCAGTCCAGGTCCTCCACGACATGTCCATTCCTCTTGCTCTTACCGACCGCGCCGCGCTCCTCAAGGCCGCATCCACCTCCCTGTCTTCAAAGATCGTTGCTCAGGAGCCTAAGCTCGCCCCGATGGCCGTGGATTCCGTTCTTAAGATTATCGACGCAAAGACGGCGGATAACGTTGACTTGAAGAACATCAGAATTCTGAAGAAGCCCGGCGGTACCGTGGATGAGAGCGAGATGGTTGACGGACTGGTGCTGCAACAGCAGGTTGTGAAGAGCGGCGGTGGCCCCGTGAGAATGGAGAAGGCCAGGATTGGTTTGATCCAGTTCCAGCTGAGCCCGCCGAAGCCTGATGTAAGAGTGGAGCTTGGGATAACGCGGAGCTGGCATGCTAACTGTTCAACAGATGGAGAACCAGATTGTCGTCAACGACTACAGGCAGATGGACAAGATTCTCAAGGAGGAGAGAACATACCTGCTGAACATGGTGAAGAAGATCAAGAAGGCCAAGTGCAACGTTCTCTTCATCCAGAAGTCCATCCTCAGGGACGCGGTCAACGACCTCTCCCTGCACTTCCTCGCCAAGCTCAACATCCTCTGCGTCAAGGAAATCGAGCGCGATGAGATCGAGTTCATCACCAAGAGCACCGGCTGCAAGCCCATTGCCGACATCGACTCTTTCACCGAGGACAAGCTCGGCTCTGCGGACCTGATCGAGGAGGTCCAGAGCTCTGGGGCAAGGATAGTCAAGGTCACCGGCGTCAAGTCGCAAGGCCAGACTGTCTCGCTGGTGTGCCGCGGCGCCAACTCGCTCATTCTCGACGAGGTCGAGCGCTCCATCCACGACGCCCAGTGCGTCATGCGCTGCCTGGTGAAGAAGAAGGCCCTGCTCGCCGGCGGTGGCGCCCCGGAGATCGAGATCGCACAGTCGCTCGCCACGCAGGCGCGCTCGCTCACCGGCACCGAGGCCATCTGCTGGAAGGCCTTCGCCGACGCCATGGAGATCATCCCCGTCACCCTCGCCGAGAACGCCGGCCTCAACTCCATCAAGGTCGTCACCGAGCTGCGGCACCGCCACGCCCTCGGCGAGCAGCAGGCCGGCATTTCCATCAAGAGCGGCGGCGTCAAGAACAACATCGCCGACGAGAACGTCCTCCAGCCCTTGCTCGTCTCCACCTCCGCCATAGAGCTGGCAGCCGAGACCGTGAAGCTGCTCCTCAGAATCGACGACATCGCCCTGAGCCGTTAAAAAAATGGTAATGTTGGAGGAAGAAAGGAGAGTTTTATGAAGCAAGTCTGACAGGCAAAGAAAGAGGGCTTCTTGAGGAAAGGATGTCCGGCGATTTTTGCATATGAAGGTGATGATAAAATCCGCTAGAGAACAACTGTATAATCAAAAACCCATTTTCTCTCCTTTGCTTGGATGAGAGAAGACGAATGAGTACGAAGTCCTGGCGTATTCCGCATGTGTTGACCCTTGGTCCCGAGGCCTTGGACCCGTTTCTTAATTGCAAGAACGAAAATCCCATCGTCTTCGGCATGCTGAAAAACAGCTAGACGTATGATGATCCTCATGTCTTACACTTTGCAAATCACTCAAGCACATGATATGGCAGCAACAAAAGGGTCGTAAAGTACGTTGGTTAATAACGCCGTTTAAGTGTAACAATTGGAAAAAATTTACATGACAGCACTTTGGATATGCTAACTCAACCAGTCCTGTCTTTTGCTGCCCACTCCATCAATCACATCTAATCACGCCGAAAGCTGAAAGCATCCATCCGTTCTCTAGTATGTTCTCTTGAACGGCGGGACGGCCTTGCACTCACTCTCGTCGAGCGTGGTGCCCGTCACGGAGCGGTAGCTGAGGTCGACCTTGCCGTGGGGGTTCTTCTGCCAGGTGAGCGTATGCTTCATCCAGTTCTCATCATCACGGTCGGGGAAGTCCTCGCGGGCGTGGGCACCGCGCGACTCCTTGCGATTGGCGGCGGCCTCAGCGGTCTGAACGGCGCAGGTGAGCAGGTTGCGGAGCTCGAGGGTCTCGACGAGGTCCGAGTTCCAGATCATGCTGCGGTCCTTGGTGCCAACCTGGGAGAACGAGGCGTCGACGTCGTGGATCTTGCGGACACCCTCGTCGAGCGACTCCTGAGTACGGAAGACGGAGACGTCCGTCTGCATAGTCTTCTGCATGGCAAGACGGATGTCGTAGGTGGACTTAGGGCCTTCAGCGGTGCGGACTTGGTCGACGACAGAGATAGAGTCGGCGCCGAGGTCTGCGGACGTGGGCTGCGGCTTTTGGCCAGGGGTAAAGTTGTCACGGATGGTGTGGGAAACAGCGCGACCGAAGACGATAAGATCCAGGAGGGAGTTGGCACCGAGACGGTTGGCGCCGTGAACGGAAACGCAGGCCGCCTCACCGCAAGCAAAAAGACCGGGAACGACCTTATCCTTGCCCTGCTCATCAACGGTAAGGACCTCGCCGGTATACTTGGTAGGGATACCACCCATGTTGTAGTGGACAGTAGGCAGGACAGGGATGGGCTGCTTGGTAACATCGACACCGGAGAAAATAGAGGCAGTCTCAGAGATACCAGGGAGACGCTCGTGGAGAATCTCCGGGGGCAGATGGCTGAGCTGGAGGTAGATGTGGTCCTTCTCGGGACCGACACCACGACCCTCACGGATTTCCATGGTCATCGAACGGGAGACAACGTCACGGGAGGCCAGATCCTTAGCGGTAGGAGCGTATCTCTCCATGAAACGCTCACCCTCCGAGTTCAGTAGGTAACCACCCTCGCCTCTCGAACCTTCAGTAATCAAGCAACCAGCGCCGTAGATACCAGTGGGGTGGAACTGAACGAACTCGAGATCCTGGTTGGGGAGACCGGCACGGGCAACCATGGCCATGCCATCACCGGTACACGTGTGGGCGGAGGTGCAGGAGAAGTAAGCACGGCCGTATCCACCAGTAGCCAGGACGGTGTTCTGAGCGCGGAATCTGTGAAGCGTGCCATCCTCCTGGTTGTAGGCAATGACACCCTTGCAGACGCCATCCTCCATAAGCAGGTCAATGGCAAAGAACTCGACGAAGTACTTGGTGTTGTGCCTCAGCGACTGGCCGTAAAGAGTGTGGAGAAGAGCGTGACCGGTTCTGTCGGCGGCGGCACAGCAGCGGTATGCCTGACCACCCTTGCCGTACTTCTGCGATTGACCACCGAAAGCACGCTGGTAGCTATGGCAAAGTCAGCCAGTGGCTTTATAACGCGAACAGTCCCGAGCTTACATCTTGCCATCGTCAGTTCTGGAGAAAGGGCATCCGTAGTTCTCAAGCTCAATGACACTCTGAGGCGCCTCACGGGTCATGTAGTGGATGGCGTCTTGGTCGCCGAGCCAATCCGAGCCCTTGACGGTATCGTACATGTGCCATCTCCAGTCATCCTCATGCATGTTTCCGAGCGCAGCATTGATTCCGCCCTGCGCGGCGACGGTGTGGGAGCGGGTGGGGAACAGCTTGGTGATACAAGCAGTGTTGAAGCCAGCCTCGGCCAGACCGAAGGCGGCGCGGAGACCGGCGCCACCAGCACCGACAACAAGGGCATCGTACTCGTGGTCGATCACGGGGTACTTGTTGCTGAGGAAAGGCGATGCCTCCTTGGCGCGGAGCGGCTCGTTCGTGAAGATCTTGGAGACGGGCCTAGTGGAGGAGAAGGCGCGCGTCTGGGGACGAAGGGCTTGGGAGAACTGTAGCAGTGCGCGTCAGTCACAGCGGAAATGGTATGCCGGTATGATGCAGTATCGATTGACGCCGATGCAATTGAGACGGACGGCGGCACGCGCCCCAGGCACGTCGGCACAGCACGGGGAGTGGGTGAGCTCGCGGGGCTGCGGCGCTGGGTTCGGAGCTCGGGCAGGCGGGGAGGAGGCAGGCGGGGAGGAGGACGGCGTACCTGTGCCTTTGCGGCCAGCTGCCGCAACCTAAGGGCGGACATTTTGGGGATGGGGGAGAGTGGAGTGGTGATGGTGTTGCAAGAGCGTATGCGAGCGGTCTTGGTACCGATGCGCTAGCCATTGCATCCGACTGTCCTCGATTTCGTCAGGAAAAAAGGTAGCGCGCTCATTGGCTGTCGGCCAACCTCGGGACTCTGGCCAAAAGCCTCGAGCCCGCGATCCGCGTGCACAGTCGTGAGATGGTCCATCCGACCCGACAAATCTTCGCCGCCACTGTTCACTGCGAAGGCACTTCTAAGCTCGCCGGCCGGCGCCTCAATACTGCATCCGTGCCGGGACATTGCTTTTTGCTTTGCGCTGCGCTCCCGCAGCAATGCCAGGCCATCGGCATGTGAATGCCGAACTGCTTGGCCGAGGAAGATCAGATGACCGCGCGCCCTTCTGCCCCGCGAACCGCTCTATTGACCACTTTCTTCACATGGCTCCATTTCCAGCATTCAATAATTCTGGTTGGACGGAGAACAGCACCACTACACTGTAACAGAGCCTTAGTTCAATAATGCAACGCTCGCGTTTGCATCCAGTGTCCTCCATGTTCTCACAGTCGCTCCTCCGGATGATGGCCGGAGCTTGCCAGAGCTCCCCCCGAATCATCTCCCGCGTCTGACCGTATCCGCCCCCACGGGTATTCGTTTACCCCATTGTACTAAGCGGCGAAAGAGACCAGCCCTCTCAAACATATTCTTAGAAGCTTTTGCGATGTGAGCTCAGTCGGTGTGTATGTTAGGTTGAATGACCACAACGGACATGGTTCCTCCTTTACCGAAGGCTGCAGTGTACGTTTTCCGAAGTGTCAAGTACACGGGACATGTTTCTGTAATCTGTGCTCATCGGGATCAGCAGTTGCAAAGACACACATTGACCACGTGCAGCGGACATCATTTGGCATTCCATTGTGTCCATGACCTTCTCATTGAGTATCTTTTTGGGGAGTGTGCGTGCTTCCTTTAGCTACCTCACACTGAAAATGGGGGAACATGAAAACGCCATGTAAGCTACCACCAGCCCATCATGAATTGAGATGCTAAACCAGACTAAAGAGAGAAAATAACCTAAGCAGCGGGCGCAAGGTCCTTCTTGAGCGTGCCAAGGTATTGCCTCTTCTCCGCGGGGGTCTGGTAAGCACCGTGACCGAACTTGGACGAGGTGTCGATCCACTTGAGCTCGACCTTCTCGAGAGCCCTGCGGCTGGTGTGGATGAACATGGACTTGCGGAGGGTCACGACCCTCTTCTTGGTACCGGGAACGGAGCCCTTGAGGAGGACGAAGTCGTTCTTTACCTCACCATAGCGGACGAAGCCACCAAGACTGCCAATTTGTTAGAATCTACAGCTTTCACTAGGGAAGATGGAACGTACGGAGTGATGGTCTTCTTGGAGACGTCGAACTCAGTCGAGGCGTTGCCAGCATCCTCACCCTTGCCGATGCGGTAGATCTTGTGGTTGACCGAGGTACGGTGGTGGTAACCCATCTGACCGGCACGGGCAACGGTCCACTGGACGTGGGACGGGTGCCAGGCACCGATACAGGCGACCTTGCGCAGACCCTTGTGGGTCTTGCGAGGAAGCTTCTTGGTGCCCCACCTGGAGGTGACACCGTTGAAACCGTGACCCCTGGTGACGGCGATGACGTCGATCACCTCGTCCTGCTCGAAGATGGAGCCGACCTCGATGGGCTTCTCGAAGAGGCCGTGAGCGAAGTCAACCTTCTCAGCGACGCTGCCACCGTTGACCTGGACCTCCATGAGGTGGGCCTTCTTCTGCTTGAGAGGAGTCTTGGAGACTTGGGTGTGGGCGAGGACACGGACGACGGTGCAGTACTTCTTGATGCGCTCGAGCTCGCGGGTGATAGACTTGCCGCTGTTCTCGGAGTACTGCTTGGCGTACTTGGTGAACGCCTTCTTCTTGCTCTTGTACCAGTTCTTGTAGAACCTCCTCTTGATCTCATCCGACAGGTGCTCGGCCCAGACGGTGGTGAGGGAACGGAGACCACGGGGAGTCTCGATGTAACCAACGACACCGATGGCGATCAACTGCAATTCAAATCAGTAATTGTGGGCTGGTTGAGGATTTTCCATTGGATGCATACCGGAGGGGTCTCAACGACAGTGCAGGCCTCGACGATCTCCTTCTTGTGGTTCTTGGCGCCAGGACGGTCAAGGTCACGGACGATGGTGGTCATACCGGCCTTGAAGCCCATGGTGGCGGTGAGGTGGACGGGCTTCTTGGCGTCATCCTTGGGGAAGCTGGAGTAATTTGCACGTCAGTTATCGTTGTCGCGCGACTGCGGTGGTGTGGACAAAGCTGCGAAAATTGTGCTCCAAGGTCCAAAAGGCACGCAATTGACATCGGTGGTAGTTGTTGAAAGAGCTTCTTTCCCGAGTTGCCGTTCTCATTGTATGCGTGCAATCTCTTCACGCTTCATCCTCCTCTTGCTGTGCTGGTTGTCGAATGCGTAGAAATAGCGCCTGGGAGTAAACGTACCTCTTGACCTTTCCTCTGTGGCGGGAGGCCCTCTTGCGGGGCAGGAAGGCCAGCGAACCGTGGCGAGGCGCCTCGTACTTACGGTGGGACATCTTTGCGACGGTGTCGAGGGAGGGTTGTCGTCGTCCTGTGTCGTCTCGCTGAGCAAGAAGAGAAGCCTGTGGGCTTTTTCGAGCTGGTGGGAGTTAGGCGAAAGGCGCTAGTGCGAGCCGAGGATGTGCCGGCGCGCCACACGCCCTCCAAGGCATCGAGGCACCGGGCAGCTAGCAACCATGCGCGGTGGCGCGGTTCTTCAGGAACAGTGATTGCCCTGGACGTCCCTTTGTACTTGGATCCTTTGCAGTGTGCTCGCATGTGGCCCTGGACCTGCGCATCTCAGCTGATCTTCGCCCCGCCCGTTTCTCCACGCCATGTTCTCAAAGCTCATATTTGCACATTTACACTTGCACCGTGCAAGGAGAAGCACGAGTGAGCCAAAATGGAAACAGCGGGCGCTGCATACGCAACACAGGAGTGTCCGCAATTGGAACGGCGTTCAGCACCCAGCTGGATGTAAGACCATCTGCGAGACACCGTCTAACCTCACCATTGACCTCGCTGCGCGTGTACACATTCAGACGCATCCAACGCCAAGTTGGCCCAGCCCTTTGCCACCAATGAGATCACACTACTTCGATGTAGGGGGTTCGAAGCAGCCAGCTATAGCATGCGAGTTTGCGTATGGGTGTATAAGCCTCTGCCTAAAACAAGCGGCAACTATTAATTGGCCTGCTGCGCTGGCCACCAGGGTAGCTCCACAAGGGAAGCTCTCCTGCATGACGTGACCCCAGAAACAGCCCAGGCACCGTGGCTTATGTTCTGCAGCATCCAGGCGGGATCAGTCCATCGAGGTTGGTTGGTGTCAAGGCCCCGGCGGCAATCGTGGCCGTCTGCGATTGTGGGCGTTTCTTTGACGGCTCGGCTGGGCAGCGCTGCTTTCATGCATGCGCCCAGCCCTTGCCTGGCTGCGGCCACGGCAAGACCTTCAGCGCGCCAACCCAGCAGCAGAGGGGAAGGAGATGGAGGATTTAAGGTACCAGCACTGGCGGGAGTCATGCGGGCGACACCTACGTCATGCGCCGTGCAGCACTGCCGCGCAACGCATGATCGGGCGGGCGACACAGCGGTCTGCATCGCCCTGTGCTGCTGTGCTGTCCGAATCATTCCTCAGTCGAATAAGCGGCGAGCGCTGTGAGGATTCATGCGCTGGCAAGCGGGCCTGTGTCAACCTACCCGCACGAGTTGCTTGGCGTTCGGACTTTCCCAGGCTCCGGGGCTCGTCACCTCTGCCGCCCGCTGTTCCAATGTGCGAGAACAGAGCCCCCGCTAACAACCAAACAATCACCACCCACCCCGACTATCTCCCGTATGTAATTGCCCACCGCCCGCCGTCGCCGCCTGCTCACCCCGCCACAGCTGGAGACTCGCTTCCCCACCGGCCGTGCCTCTTCGCCGCCCGCCCACTCCCCATTCAACGGTGACGCGCCCAGTCTTAGCCGGTTTCGTCCAGCCGTGCTCCGCGGTGACATCGTCTCAACGCCTGCAACACCACCGCTGATACCCTCCGAAGACGCCGCCGATCACACCCTCCCGCTCGACCGACCGTTGCGGATCCTCAACACGCCATCCTTTGCCCTGCTTTCGCTTGCTCTAGCCTGAGGCCTTGTTGGTGCAGCTTTGGAAAAGATGGTAGAAGCAGAGGGCAACCCGACCACTTGGAAGTTCACTCAGTAAGCGCCACCCCAGTCCAGCCCCATTGCCGCCCGCACACCCGCCTGGTCTTGCCCGACGCTTCGCGCTGTCGTCTCGACCCGAGCCCACGGCATGGCCCCTCCCCGAAGCTCCTCAGCCTCATACCATCCGCATGCCCGAAAACGGCGTTCTGAACAACGGCTGACTGCGACGCCTCTAGGTGCTTCGGTGACAAGGGAGATGTAGAGGATATCACGGAAGGTGTGTTCGGCTGTTCTGCGTCCAAGCGCCCCACCCCCGCGCCCTCCATTGCGCGACGTACACCATCCAGAACTCGAGCTAACCACACGCTGGCTGCAGCCGATATCATATCCACCGTCGAATTCGATGAGACGGGTGATTATCTCGCAACCGGTGACAAGGGCGGCAGAGTCGTCCTCTTCGAGCGGAATAGGACAGTGCGTTGATAGCTCCCGCCCCGCGCACACCGCATCTGCTGACCGGCGCAGAAAAAAACCTGCGAGTACAAGTTCCACACCGAGTTCCAATCGCACGAGCCCGAGTTCGACTACCTCAAGTCCTTAGAGATCGAAGAGAAGATCAACAAGATCAAGTGGTGCAAGCGCCAGAACCCCTCTCACTACCTGCTCTCCACGAACGATAAGACGATAAAGCTATGGAAGGTCTTTGAGAAGTCCCTCAAGGTGGTGGCGGAGAACAACCTCTCTCAGGAGTTGACCCCGGCAGGCGTGCCTAGCGCTGGTGGCCCAGTCCAGCGCCCCGCGTTCCGCTCTGCCGCCGATCTGAAGTTGCCGCGCCTGACGCTCCACGACACGGTCGTCGCCGCCGTACCTCGCAAGACCTATGCTAATGCCCACGCATACCACATCAACAGCATATCCGTTAACAGCGATGGTGAGACCTTCATCAGCAGTGATGACTTGCGCATCAACCTATGGAACCTCAACATCCAAGACCAGAGCTTCAACATTGTTGATATCAAGCCGGCGAACATGGAAGAGCTGACGGAGGTCATCACGGCTGCGGAGTTCCACCCGGAGTCATGTAACCTGTTCATGTACGCCAGCTCCAAGGGCACGATCAAGCTGGCGGACATGAGAGAGAGTGCGCTTTGCGACCAACACTCGAAGCGTGAGTTTTGCGGGAGCCCCTAAGAGCGCAATGGCTAAACTTCACCACAGAATTCGAGCAGGAGGAAGACCCTCAGTCGCGCTCCTTCTTTTCCGAGATCATCTCCTCTATCTCCGACGTGCGGTTCTCGCGGGATGGGCGCTACATTCTTTCTCGTGACTATCTCACTGTGAAGATTTGGGACGTGAAGATGGAGAACAAGCCGATCAAGACCATCCCTATCCACGAGCACCTCAGGCCGAGGTTATGCGATACGTATGAGAACGACAGCATCTTCGACAAATTCGAGGTTGTCTTCTCGGGCGATGCGAAGAACGTGATGACGGGCAGCTACAACAACAACTTCATGATCTACCCCTCTGACCCCGACAAGGAAACGGAGGTCGTTCTGCAGGCGGACAAGTCGGCGTTCAAGGCGAAGAAGGTGGGTATTCCGACGCCGATGGGCGGCAACGCGGCGACGAGCCCGACGGGATCGAGTAAGAAGGGTAGCTCGAGGGCGGGAAGCCCGGCGGCTGGCGCCATCGGCCCCGGCCAAAGGATGAGGAAGGAGACGGATGCGGACCAGATCGACTTCAACAAGAAGATCCTGCACATGAGCTGGCACCCGAACGAGGACAGCATTGCCATCGCGGCAACCAACAACGTAAGTGTGGTCCACGGGTAAAGGCGAGGTAGCAGCGGCTAACGTGACTCGCAGCTTTTCGTCTTTTCGGCATTGTAAGAGGAGCAATGGGCTCATGGAGGAACATTTGGGAGGCGTTCGCCCGACCGCAATCTGCTCTTCCTCACTAATCCAGCGCCTAATTTCGTCGTACTCTACGATGCAGCTAGATAGCATTCTCATGATGTCGATGAGCCAAGACTGTAGAGCCGGGATGGTGGGCGCATCGACACAGACGTCGGAAATGAAATGTAAAAGGACTAGTCCACGAGAAATGCGTGCTTTGCAGAGAGAGTGACTGTGGTAACATGTCGCACGTGTGCCGCCTTTGCTACGGAGTGGTTCCTGGCGGCGCACGCGATCGCCCAGCAGTTCAGCTGCGACGGCGATCCTCAGCCCTACGGCCAGCCGAGAAGCCAAGCGGCACAGGGGTGTGCGTGAGTCGTTGACAAGTCCATGACACGGTTGCCAGATCGACCTGCCACCGGCGACAAGCTTTCGCCGCCGCCAGGAGAAAGCCTTCATGATAGTCTCAAGTGGACGCCAGTTTTCCCGAAGTACTTGCGCCGTCCACCTTCACAGTGTCCTCAACTGCTCGCCTTGGCCCACATTTGCAGTCCCCTCGCTGCGTCCATTCAGCTGGCAGTGCCGTCCACTGACGCAATAAGTCCCGTGCGGCCACTCGCTCGTACGCTGGACCCCAATCACATCGCACTAGCCTCGCTCTTGAACAGCCGCCATTGAATTCTAACATCGCTCTCTACAGGCCCTTCTCCTGCCTTTTTCATCATTCATCTTCAGACGTTTTCGCTCTAGACCACACCTGTGTTTTCTACGCCGATCATGATACCTCTCGCACCAGTGGGCATCACGGCCCTCATTTTCGGCGGTTGCTGCTCCAACGTGAGGCTCTGCTTGATCCCTTTTACCAACTATGACTGACCTTGCGTTAGGTCTATGCGCTTGAAGCCATTGTCAAGTGAGTGTATATCACCCAATCCACCCAATCAAAGCTTACACCAAGGAGACGGGAGCCGGACAGCGGCCTCCTGATCACGCTCGGCCAATTCGTTCTTGTATGCCTTGCGGCGTTCCCGTCGCAATTCGATGCCAGCCGGCCCTTTTTTCTCAAAGAAAGCCCGGTGCCGTTCCGGAAATGGGTCATGAGCGCATCCATGTTCTTTGCTGTCAATATGTTGAACAACTGGGCATTCGCTTTCCGCATCTCCGTCCCAGTGCACATCATCCTGCGCAGCTTTGGCAGCGTCACGACCATGGGTGCCGGTTGGCTTCGTGGCAAGCGCTATTCTTCCCTGCAGGTTTTCTCGGTGGCGATGCTCACCGTTGGCGTCATCATCTCCGCTTGGGCCGATGCTGCCAGCAAGGTGCGAATTTAGAATCGCGAATCTTCTTGAGGAGCCTGGGCTGACTAGCTGTTCAAGGGAAAATCCATGAGCACGTCCGGGATCAACTTCACGGACGCGTCTTTCGAGGCGGGTCTCGTCATCCTTCTCATCGCCCAGCTGCTGTCGGCGTACATGGGCGTTTATGTGCAGGAGATCTACGAGGAGCATGGCAAGCATTGGGATGAGAACCTTTTCTACTCCCACCTGATCAGCATCCCCATGTTCCTCCCGCTCCAGAGTACTCTGATGTCGCAATACACCCGTCTTGCCACATCGCCTCCGCTCTACCTTCCCTCGTCGGTCTCGGCGTCGCTGCCTCTCCCGGCGGCAAAGATGCTGGCCTCGGTTCCAGAGTCGGTCTTCATGCTGCTGCTCAACTCGACGACGCAGCTTCTCTGCATCACCGGGGTGAACCTGCTCAGCGCAAAGTCCTCGGCAGTCACGGTCACCATTGTGCTCAACATCCGCAAGCTGGTCAGCTTCCTGATCAGCATTTGGCTGTTCGGCAACAAGATGGGCGGCCAGATGATGTTCGGTGCCTTTGTTGTCTTCGGGGCAGGCGGTCTCTATGGCTGGGAGACCACGGTTGGTATCAAGAGGAGGAAGGAGGCGGAAAGGCTAAAGGAGCTGAAGAGCAAATGAAGGCCAACGATTCAACGCTAACAAGTGAGATCAAAAAAAAAAAAAAAAGGGACATAGACGGGTAGGAGATGGCTAGAGAGCAACAAGGAATAGACAGCGGCGGCGCCGGAACTTTAGGTGTTGATCAATGGAAATTCAAGATGTGCTACGATGTTGAGTGACGATGGTTCAGTAGCGCAAATCTCTCTGTGCATGTTAACATTGATCAGTTCAGATACCTTGGTGAATTCTCCGTATTACATGCAGCGATAGTATCGAATGATGGATGTTTAATGTGGCGTTCTGCCCCTTACGTGCCAATGGATTGATATGTAGGCACGGGCCGGCGACATTCCCGGTAAACAATGGCCATGCGCAGTCAAACAAAAGCATTGAAACCGGTCATTGAAGGTGGATTGGTATGCGGCGCAGATGAAACTTGGAGGCATTTTGCTGCACTTTGATTGCTGCAGACCGCGCGTCACATACACTGACAGCTGTGGTGCGGGGAGCAAAGATTCTTGTAGAGTTCCCGGCAGAACCCAGTAGAAACCATCTGCAGCGCTGCGACAAGCTTCCAGCGCGGCGGAAATGGGCTGGGTCACGATGCACGGAGGCTGGCGATTGCACCTTTTCCAGCGGGCGTGAGTTTAGCGGAGAGCGGGCGCATGGGCATGGGCGGAGGGAAGAGGGGGGGAGACGACGCGCACCCCCCTGCATCCCATCAGCCACAAGCTCCACCGACCTTCTGAACACCTAGCTGGAAGCCCAGCTGTACCACCGGCATCCAAATTCTTTCGACACCACACTCCTTCGCCGCCCCGTTTAAGAATTGCCCTCGCCCTGTGCACCAGGTAAGCAGCTGTGCACCCTCCCGCCATGTCGTCTGCTAACGTTCGCTTCGCCCAGCTGTCCTCTGCGGCTCGCAGCCTGTGGCCCACCATGAGCAGCTCGCAGCCACCACCCTCCACCCTGAAGCACCGCGGCCGCGACAAGAAGCGCCCGGCCACCCCGACCGCCGACAGCCCGACTGAGAAGGTCAATGGCGCTTTCCAGCGCGCAACCTCCGAGGCCCAGGCCAAGATTGGCGCCGAATGGGACTACAAGATCGCATTCGCCGTCATCACCCTGCTGGGCTTCTGGACGCGCTTCTGGGGAATCACCCACCCCGACCAGGTCGTTTTCGACGAGGTCCACTTCGGCAAGGTGAGTTGGCCCCCTCAATGCCGCCCAAGAGCTTTTCTGACCCCCGTGTCCGCAGTTTGCCTCGTACTACCTCCAGCGCACCTACTTCTTCGACGTCCACCCTCCCTTCGGAAAGCTCCTCTTCGCCTTCGCTGGCTGGCTCGTCGGATATGATGGCTCGTTCCTCTTCGAGAACATTGGCGATTCGTACATCGCGAACAAGGTTCCCTACGTGGCCTACAGAGCTCTGCCCGCCACCCTGGGCGCCCTCACCGTTCCCACCGTCTTCCTGATCATGTGGGAATCTGGCTACAGTCTCCCCGCTTGTCTGACCGCGACCGCCCTTGTCCTCTTCGACAACGCCCACGTTGGTCAGACCAGGCTCATTCTCCTCGACGCCACCCTGATCTTTTTCATGGCTCTCAGCGTCCTCTGCTACATCAAGTTCTACAAGAACCGCCACGCTTCTTTCTCCCGCAAGTGGTGGAAGTGGTTGATTCTGACTGGCGTCTGCCTGAGCTGCGTCATTTCCACCAAATATGTCGGTCTTTTCACTTTCTTTTCCATCGGAGTTCCAGTCGCCTTCGATCTCTGGGATCTGCTGGACGTCAACCGGAGGCAAGGCCAGCTCTCTCTCCCCGACTTTGGCAAGCACTTCGCCGCTCGCCTGACTGCTCTCATCATCATCCCCTTCTTTTTGTACCTTTTCTGGTTCCAGGTCCACTTCTCCATCCTCAACCGCTCCGGCCCTGGTGATGATTTCATGAGCCCCGACTTCCAGGAGACCCTCAGCGACAACGTCATGACCATGCAGTCCCTCAGCATTGACTACTTTGATGCCATCACTATGCGCCACAAGGAGACCAAGGTCTACCTGCACAGTCACGTGGACCGCTACCCTCTCAGGTATGATGATGGTCGTATTTCCAGCCAGGGCCAGCAGGTCACGGGTTACCCCCACAACGACACGAACAACCACTGGCAGATTCTTCCTGCCACCGCTCCCGTCGACAAGCCGCGCCGCGTCAAAAACGGCGATTTGGTCAGGTTCCGCCACTTGGTGACCGACACTATGCTCCTGACGCACGATGTTGCTTCGCCTTACTACCCAACCAACCAGGAATTCACCTCTGTTGACATGGAGGCGGCCAATGGCGATCGCTTCAACGACACCATTTTCGAAATCAAGATCGAGAATGGCAAGCCTGGCCAGGACTTCAAGAGCATGGGGTCGCACTTCAAGCTCATTCACTGGCCGACCAAGGTTGCTATGTGGACCCACACCACGCCTCTACCAGACTGGGCCTACAAGCAGGCTGAGATCAACGGTAACAAGAACATTCAGCAGTCCAGCAATGTCTGGTACGTGGATGAGATTCCGTCTCTCCCTGTCGACAGCGAACGCCGCGTCCAGGAGCCACGGAAGGTGAAGCAGTTGCCTTTCTTGAGGAAGTACTTCGAGTTGCAGCGGGCTATGTTCTTCCACAACAACGCCTTGACCAGTAGCCACCCGTACTCTAGTTTCCCCATTTCCTGGCCCTTCTTGCTTCGTGGTGTCAGCTTCTGGACGGAGAACGACACGAGGCAGCAGATCTATTTCCTCGGTAACCCGCTTGGCTGGTGGCTGGCTAGCAGCTTGCTCGCCGTCTTCGCTGGTATCATCGGCGCTGACCAGCTGGCTCTCCGCAGAGGCGTTGATGCCCTTGATCTGCGTATGTTTTATACCCTTAGCTTTCAACGATCCTCAGCTAACTTTGAGTAGGCACTCGCTCCCGCCTCTATAACTCGACTGGTTTCTTCTTCTTGACGTGGGCCGCGCATTACGTGCCCTTCTTCATCATGGGGCGTCAGCTCTTCCTTCATCACTACCTGCCTGCGCACCTGGCATCGGCGCTTGTGACGGGAGCCCTCGTTGAATTTATCTTCAACATTGAACCCCCGAGCGCCGAAGAGCTGGAAGCAAAGAAGAAGAAGGGTACCGCCCGTACCTCTCGGCCCGTGCGCGAGAGGCTGGCAGGCCAAAACATGTACGGTACCTGGGCAGCGACTGGTGTCATTGTGGCAGTTCTTGTGTGGGGCTTCTTCTTCTTCGCCCCACTCACCTACGGCAAGCCTGGTCTCGACGTGCCTCAGGTCCTTGCCAGGAAATGGCTCAACTACGACCTGCACTTTGCCAAATAAAGCCGTCGAAGCTATGTTCGTGGTAGAAGTTTTGCGGGAGTTGTGATTGACAGTCGATTGAGGTGGGAAGGAAAAGTATGCACAATCAAGTTTCGGCTTGCGGCCATCGGTTTATCTCCTTCTTTATGGCCTCTAATTGCCGGTCAGTTGCGGGCGTATCATGGAAGCTATGTTCTTTTGTGTACACAATTATCAATGGAGAGGCTTAAGTTGAATGTGCGTACGAGAGTCTAGATGGAGTTCGTCTACGAGAAGATGCTTTCCCAGATACTTTTCCACGGGGCTCGTGCCAGTCCTTGGCGGGCATGTGGCTGGTGACGTGGTGGCTGGAGCTTTGACCAGGCATCATCATCCAAGCTTCCCTCAGCTGCCACCCGTCACCGCCGTCATCCCGTTTTCGATCCATGTAGTTGTCATTCCATTTGTGCGCTTTCCCATCCTGTCAGAGCTAGTGCCCGCTGCCTAATCGACACTTGCCGCCGACGCCCGCGCCGGCAGCCACCTACGCCGCCATCTATGCCCGGCTACGACATCCGGGCATACCTTTCGATGCAGAGCGCTTACATCGATAAGCCTACCGACACCGCATCCAAATCCGCATCCGCATCCGCATCCGCCGCCAACGTCACCTCGACGACGACGACGGCGACGACAACAACGACGACAGAGCAGCAGCAGCGACAGCAACACGGGACGACCACACCCCGCACCCCTCGCCACTCCGACATCTCCTCCGCCCTCCCACCGCGGAGGCATTTACCTTGGCTGCACGGGACGAAAACGCCATCGACTTCCGCAAAGAAGTCGCCGCGGACGCCTCGGACCGTTCGAACTGCTGAAGGCGCCGATCTGACGCCTACGACCGCCATTTCTACTACTACTACTACTACTACTTCTACTACTGCCGGAAACGCATATACCATGTCCGCGACGGCGACACCCTCCTTCCTCCGCCACGCGAGCTCCTCCCATTACACGCCGCGCGGCGGCGGCAGCAGCAGCGGCGGCCGCCGCGGGCGCTTCACTTCTACCACTCCCCGCGGCGGCGGCGGTCGTCGCGGCGGCGGTCGCGGTGGTGCGAACAACGGCACGCCGCGCGGCCGCTTCGAGCACAACACGTGGTACTGCGACTGCCGCGAGGGCGAGAGGAATCTGTTGCTGCCGGCGGAGAGGTTCCGGGTGAAGAAGGAGGGGCCGAACAAGGGGAGGCTGTTCTACGTTTGTCAGAGGAAGCAGGGGGATGAGCGGAGGTGCGGGTTCTTCTTGTGGGAGGAGGATGCGAAGGCGAGGATGGAAGAGGCTGGGAGGGCGGCGGGGAGGGCGGGGGAGGAGCAGCCACATCCGCAGCCGCAACCGCGGTCGCAGCCGCAGGCAGGTGGGGGTGTTGATGGTAGTAGCGGCTTTGGGATAGGGAAGACGGCGAGTGGTGGAGGAGGAGCGGCGGCGGCAAAGAGGAAGTGGCAGGAGGAGGTTGATGGGGAGGGGGAGACGACGGAGGACGAGGATGGAGATGATGATGACTATGGGTGGGGCAAGGATGTGGGCGTGGAGGATGCGATTGGGAAGGCGCTGGATGCGGTGAGCACGCCGTCGAGGAAGGTTTTGAAGAGGAACGAGGGCGCCACGCCTGGGGGTGGTAGCGGCATGGTTATGACGCCCATCTCACAGCGTGGCAATGACGGTGCTAAAGCGACGCCTAAGTCTGTGAGAATCAGCACTGCGACGCCATTCACGAGGGGTGGGGTTGGTGACGATGATGCCGGTGACCTCGTGCCGGACGTGCTGCAGGTGCTGAACGAGAGTGGCGTCAATCTGGACAAGGAGGCTGGCGAGGCCCTGCAGAGAGTGCTTAAGTCGCACACGCTACGCATGCAAGGCTTGGTTAGAGGCAGGGACATCTCGCGCCTGGCGGTGCGTGAGAGGAATGCGAAGATTGGAGAGCTGCAGGCGCGCGTGACGGCGCTCGAGGCGGAGCTCGAGACGCAGAAGGCCGTCGTAGCGAACTTGAATTGGCAGAAGCAAACCGGCCAGTTTGAATGATTGTCGGCGAACACGATTGAAGGGTTGGAATTGCTCTTGTTGGTCAACAGCCTCGTTTATACCTCCACGTCCGTTTTCAACACTTCAGCTACATTTTCTGCACATTCATTGTTTGTACGGATGCTGGACCGCATCCGGAGGGGTTACCTCGCATCGCAATCGCCGAGGCATGCGGGTATAGTCGCCGAGGTGCCAACCTCCGAAGATTTCGAACGGGCTACATACCAATTTTCTCCTTTCTCCTTTTCTCATATTGGTCCTTGCGTGGGCGAGCTCCTTGCGATACCCGATGGTTTTTTTCGATCTGGATATATGAATCTTTGAAAGTTTCGCCGCTCTGTTGCACGGGCGACCTTCCTTCACGACGTTTGAAACGTCGGCCTGCCTCTTTCTGTCTTCTTCGTGTAGAGGCAATCATGGTCACACGCCGCTTTCCTTGCTGCCGTTGCTTTTCTTCTGACGACGTCAGTTCTGCATCCTAATCGAGCCGAGGGGTGCTCGTATCGATGGAGCACGAGATGGCTAGGATGAAACACGTGCGATATCTATGCATGTTCACTTTGTCACACTCCTTGCAGCTTTTCCCATCTGCCGAAACTTCATTTGGCCCCGTGGGATGTGAATGATGATCGTCACGCCAGATGATAAATTGTTGGTCATTGTTAGCAGGCAGTTCCGCGGATATCACGCCTGAGAAGAGGCATCAGGAGCTGCCGTGCGAGTACAGGAGCGGCAGCAGGCTTGGTAAGCATACATGCGTTGCAGATCAGTCCTGAATTTGGAAATGATTTCACTCCAACTGCACATAAGAAAGACCGTTGTGTCGCCATAAGCGCAGTCCGTTGAATGATTCAACAATATATGTTTTTCCTCGCTGCCGTGCAACGCAGGGTGGAGTTGAGGCACTGGAAGCCGGCTTACTACCGGCATTCCGGCATGCAGTTGACTGATGGAGTGAATTCGCCTAATATTGCTGTGACAGAAGGGGACAATAATTATACCATCGATGTGTAAGAGCTTCAACTGCTTCTGCAGTCTACTGGGTATTTCAGGATTGATGAAGCGGACGAGTCTCCAGCAGGGGACCGAGAAACGCGCGGCAGCATTGCCAGCTGCGAGTTCCCGTATAATCTCGTTTCTTTATTCCCGCCAACCACAAGGCAAGACAAGACAAGGGCAGTCTCGGAGCTCGGGCTAAGGGCTCGTGTTTTGCGTGGCTAAGCATTGCTAAGCTTTTGGAAGGCGACGGATCTGTGGGGAAGGGAAAGGGGCACATTTGGCGCCGGTGCGTGTTTGATGGCGGCGTTTGGCTGGCACGCAGGGCTGGTTGGCTGCGCGGGTGTTTGGGAGCTGTGGGTGTGGGGAAGGTCCGCGTAAGACAGGCTTCCCCCATTGGTGCTGAAAGCTCCTGTTTCATGCTAACGACACCGTTTCATTTAGCGGTCCAGCAGCCGGCGCAGCAGCTGCAGAAGGGCGGTTGAAGCGGTGAGGGAAACGGCACATGTGCAATATTGTACGATGAACAGTCCGGAAAGAGGCTCACGATGCTGCAGCAGTAAGCGAGCCGATATGGTGGGTGCATGAGATGAGGAGAGGCGGGGATGCAAGCTGCCGACGGCAATCATCAGCATGCAAGGCAGGTTGATGGGGGCTGCTTGCGCGCGAAGGGAAGGGGTTGACAGCGGACGGTGTCAGTTTAAGCAGGTGGGCGGGGAGCTGATTGGCTATGAGGCGACGGAGCTGACGTCAAGGGCCTACGGCGGCGGAAGCGAAAAGCTTGGGTGCGGAAGCGAGGCCAATTGCGTGCGCTGCCACCTGCGTCGCTGCCGTCTCAGATGGCGACCAAACGCCACCCATTCGCATCTGCAGCGCTCAGTCATCCTCGATCCTTCGGAATTCGGCGTGAGTGTTTTGTGCGGCCCGCCTGCCAAGTCGGCGAAAATGGCGACAGCGACGCATGAGCCGCCTAGCCGCGTGGAATGCGCCAATGGGCGGCGCTGCGCTGTTTGTGCGGAAGGGTGCGCTTTTTGTGCGGAAGCCGCTAGAACGGCTGCTGCTGCCGGGGTCTCGAAGAATGACAGGCTCCACCGCACCTGAAGAGCAGCCCCTTCGGGCTTAAAATCACCCCAGCCCGTCCCGATCAACTGGCTGTGCGAGTTTCACAGACGCCCGCCTGCTCCACTCGTACGCGGTTTCACTTGCATTCCTCCAAGCCAGTCCTCCTCGTTGCTGCCCCTACAAAAATGGCCGCGCCCAGCTCTGGGCACGCCCACCACGACCCGTGTCGTGTCAACACGACTGTATTCATATCCAACCTGCACTGTCCCTCCTGCGTCACCAGCATCCAGGAGGCTCTTCAGACCCTCGACCCCGCCCCGGATTCCATATCTCACAGCATCGTGTCGCACTCGGTCACTCTCTGTCACGACCCCAGCTTGCCCGTCGATCGCATCTCCGACTCTCTGGAACTCGCTGGCTTCGAGATCCATAGCATCTTCCGGGACTCCCACCCTGTCCACGCCCCCGACACTTCTCTCGCCGACCTTGACGACAACGATGCCGAGTGGGAGAAGAGCCTAGAGCAAGCCGTCCGCCGCTGGAGCCAGTGGAGAAACAGCAGCAAGGTCCCCGACATGACGAAGCGCCAGAGACACATCGAACAGTGCGCGCAGTGCGCCGCTGAGTGCGATCCCTCTAAGAAACATGCCGCTGGTTCGGTTCGTGAGCTTGATGCTCTCCACCTCGTCGACACCGAGAAGACTTTCGATGTTGAGAAGCACAGCATCGTCTCTGGCCTCTCCGGGAGATTCAGCCTCGACTCCGTCATTTCCACTACTCCCAAGTCGGCCCAGATCCACCACGCCTCAATCGCCATCACCGGCATGACCTGCTCTGCCTGTGTCGGTTCCATTACCCGTGTGGTCGAGGAGCTCCCGTACGTTCGTTCCATTGCTGTCTCCCTCTTGACCCACAGCGCGTCGGTCGAGCTTGAAGGGAAGGACAACGTCGACGGCGTTATTGGAGCAATTGAGGACGCCGGGTTCGACGCGAGCCTCGACAGCATCGAAGAAGTCGACAACCGTAGGAAGTCTGTCCGTCCACCAGATGTCGACAAGTGGAAGGCTGTCTATTCCGTCGGAGGCATGACATGCAGTGCTTGCACTAACGCCGTTACCGCCGGCGTCCAGCAGCTCACCTGTGTCGAGTCCGTCAATGTGAACCTCTTGTCGCATAGCGCTACCGTCATCTTCGACGGAAAGGAAAACACGGACGCAATCAAGCAGGCAATTGAGGACTGCGGTTTCGATGCAGCGCTGGACAACGTGTCGAGACTGGTGCAGGAGAACCAGCAGGATGTTCGTCGTACTGTCATGATCCGGATAGACGGAATGTTCTGTCATCACTGCCCGTCGAACGTAGTTGACATCTTGAGCCGGGAATACATGGGCGCGGTGCAGGTTGAGGGCATCCCCACTCTCAAGGAGCCGATCCTGCAGATCAAGTACACCCCAAACATTCCCCAGAACTTCACCATCAGACACATCCTCAAGACCATCTCGGATGTCAACCCTGCGCTCGAGCCTGCAATCTTCCACCCTCCGACAATCGAACAACGGGCTCGCGATTTGCATGCCCGGGAGAGGAAGAGAATCCTTCTGCGTCTCGGTCTTTCCGTCGCTGTTGCCATCCCTACCTTTATCATCGGCATCGTCTTCATGAGTCTTGTTTCAAGCAAAAACCCTGCTCGTATGTTCCTCATGGAGCCTATGTGGTCGGGCGGTGTCAGTCGGACTCAGTGGGCGCTCTTCATCTTGGCGACCCCAATCTATTTCCTCGCAGCCGACACGTTCCACAAAAGAGCCATTAAGGAGGTTCGCGCACTGTGGCGACGTGGAAGCAGGACGCCCATTCTTCAGAGGTTCTACCGTTTCGGCAGCATGAACATGTTGATGTCACTTGGCACCAGCATCGCGTACTTTGCATCGATCGCTGAGCTTGGCCTGAGTGCCACGGGCACTGAACACGTGGACGAGGAGAATTACTACTTCGACTCCGTTGTTTTCCTTACCATGTTCCTTCTCTTCGGAAGATTCCTCGAAGCATACAGCAAGACCAAGACTGGTGATGCTGTTACTGCTCTTGGAAGCCTTCGCCCTAACGAGGCCATACTCGTGGACACTGTCCAAGCGAAGGATCAGAAGGTGAGCGTCGACCTGCTCGAGGTTGGTGACGTAGTCAGGGTCCAGCATGGAAGCACGCCACCTTTTGACGGCACGGTCATGGACGCATCCGCCAAGTTTGATGAGTCAAGCCTTACAGGGGAATCACGACTGGTTTCCAAGGAGGTTGGCGACACCGTCTACGCCGGAACCGTGAACAAGGGCAGCCCGATCCAGGTGAAGCTGACTTCTATCTCCGGCTCTTCGATGCTCGACCAGATCATCAAGGTTGTCCGTGAGGGTCAGACTCGCCGCGCCCCCGTTGAGCGGGTTGCGGACATGATCACCAGCCACTTCGTTCCTGTTGTCGTCTCTGTTGCTATTACAACGTGGATCATCTGGCTTTCACTTGGGCTTTCTGGGTCGCTTCCGGAAGACTACCGTAGCAACCACTCTGGCAGCTGGGAGCTTTGGTCTTTACGGTTCGCCATCGCTCTGTTCGTCGTCGCCTGCCCCTGTGGCATCGGTCTTGCTTCTCCGACGGCCCTTTTCGTTGGTGGCGGGCTCGCCGCTCGGCATGGTATCCTGGTGAAGGGCGGTGGCGAAGCTTTCCAAGAGGCGAGCTCCCTCGACTGCATCGTCTTCGACAAGACTGGCACTTTGACTCAGGGTGGCGAGCCCGTAGTCACCGACGCTGAGCTGCTGTCGCCTCTGGAAGAGGATGAAGTTTGCGGTTTAGCCAAGCGTCTCGAAGAGAGCAGCAGTCACCCTATCGCCACTGCTATTTCAACCTTCTGCGCCTCCAAAAAGATGCGCGAGTACCAAGTCGTCGACATTGAAGAGCTCCCCGGCAAGGGCCTCAAGGGCACATTCAAGACGGTGGAGCCGCAACCCCGGACCTTTGGAGCTATCATCGGCAACGAGTCCCTCCTTGTCGACCACAACGTCATCGTTCCCGCCGCCACCCATGGCGTCCTGGACGGCTGGAAGCGCCAGGGCAAGTCGGTAGCTCTCATGGCCACATGCACATCTCCAGATGGGCCTTGGACCCTCACCGCCGACTTCGCCATCGCCGACGCCCTCCGGCCCGAGGCCGCCGCCACGGTAGCGGCGCTGCAGGCGCGCGGCATCGATGTGTGGATGCTGTCGGGTGACAACCCGACGACGGCGGTGGCGGTGGGCGCGCAGGTGGGCATCCCGAGCTCGAACGTGATCGCGGGCGTGCTGCCGGACCAGAAAGCGGAGAAGATCCAGTACCTGCAGAAGACGCTGAGCAGCAAGAAGAAGGGCAAGAAGGGCAAGAACAACGGCAGGGCAACGGTCGCCATGGTCGGCGACGGCATCAACGACTCGCCGGCGCTGACCATGGCCGACGTTGGCATCGCCATCGGGTCCGGCTCCGACGTGGCCATCTCGTCGGCCGACTTCATCCTCGTGACCAGCTCGCTCGAGGCGGTCCTGACGCTGGTGGAGCTGTCGCGCAAGGTCTTCAGGCGGGTGTGGTTCAACTTCCTGTGGGCCGGCGTGTACAACGTCTGCGCCATGCCCATCGCCGCCGGAGTGCTGTATCCCGTCAGGACGGCGAGCGGCAGCCATATCAGGCTAGATCCGGTGTGGGCGAGTTTGGCGATGGCGATGAGCAGTGTGAGCGTTGTGTGCAGCAGTCTGATGCTGAGGAGTAAGGTGCCTGGTGTGGGGTTTAGGCCGAAGACGTGGCAGAAATAGTGATGATGATCGGTGGCTCTGTGGAAGGGAAGGGAGATGATAAAGGATGTGCTGGTGGTGGTGGTACGGTGTTGAGCAGTGAGAAATAAAGGTTTTGGGGGGTTTGTGGTTTAGCGCTTTTTTTCTTTTTTTTCGGATGCTCTTGATAGGCAGTGATTGATAGATACCCCCTGGATGATATTTTCTTTTCTTCTCTCTCCCTCCTTCGTTAGCTTGACTTCTCTGACTCTTTGCTCGTGTCCTTGTCCTTTTCTTTTCTGTTCAACATCTGGCTTCGAGGGGTTGAAGATGGTGGGTCAGCCGGTTAGCGTAAGGTATACTTGTGTCATTAGTATAGGTAGTGGTCTGATGACCGGTATGGAATGAGTCCTGAGCTGATACAAAGGGGGACAAGGTGTTGATTTTTGTGTGACAAGATCGCAAGGTTGCCTTGTGTTATCTGGAAATTCTGGTGTTGCTGTGAGACGCCTGCAAGGGAGAGAGTTGCCTGTCGGACGAAGCACACTGAGTACTCGGCCGCCTATTGCCTTATGACTAAACCTTAAGTTTCGTGTTATGTCTGGTTCTAGATCTCGATCCCAAAGTCGGCCTCGGGTACCGGGCCGTCGCCCTTTCTTACTTATTTTGCAAAAGCCATAGTACTTTCACATTGAGAGTACTCGAACTTGAATATGAATTTATCAAGCAATCAAGATCGAACGGGGCTTCCAGTGGCCTAGTCCGTGACATGGGTGATAAAGGATACAACGGGAAAATGTGGCCGGTCCATGTTTAGGGACAGCCAGGTCCAGAGCAGAATAAGGGGGCTTTAATGGTTGCCTTGTGCCATTGATATTCTGCACTGTAGAACGTAAAGGTGTCGCACGATATGGTGGTCTACAAGGCAGGCACATTTTTGGGATGCAGAGGTGAGCATGACGAGCAGAAATGAGAGAACCTTTGTAGGTGTTGTTACACTTGGCTTTCGTTCTGGTGCTTCACAAATGCGTCTCAGTTCAGCCTTAAAGTATCCATTTACTTTTCTTCTCAGACATTTTCCACAATACCCGTTTGCCAGCAACATATTGCCGACATGAGCACGATAAATTTCGCCACCGGTTCGGCGGATGACGACATCTACACTGGGGTGTGGACCAACTGGGCCAGAGGCTGTATACTTGGAGCGACGCTCACATTAGTCCTTGTGGGTACGTTTGCAACCGCTGGTACTTTCTCGTCGAAGATTGCAACCGCCATGGGCCATGAGGTTTTAGTCACTAGTGGAGGCTGTCAATTTATCTCTCCTGCTGGACACGATGACCAAGAGTCGGGCGCTTTGTACTACCCTTACGAAGCTGGCCAGTTGGTGTCCTCGTCGAATTACGTCCTGGAATGTTACGCAAGTAAAACGAAGGATGAGAAATGCCAGCGGTACACCAAGCCACGGCTGGCAAGCAAAGTAGTACGAAATGCAACGTGCCCCTTTCAAGCAGAGATCTGTCGACCACAGAACGGAAACCTCATCCTGGACACGGGTTACTTGGACGACCATTCGGACCTTGGCGTAAACACCCCCCCTCGGAGATCGGCTTCTCTTTCGAAGAGTAGTCAGTTGTGCACCTCTCGCCATTGAGGGCCACACAAACTTGAAGAATTACGATAGGCTTGCTCCGCAGTATACGCGTTACTTTTACGGACCTCTGTCGCAAGAATTCGAGCGCTTCTACGGTTGGCGGCAGAATTTCACCTTCCAATATCCCGTGTTTTCAGAAAACGAGTTCTTCAAAGCTGCCAAGGACGGCCAGAGCACGTCATATAGGGCCGCTTATGGCCTAGAGTACGCATCCCACCTGTCCAGATAGTCGATCACCCTAACACGGCGGTAAGCTTCTTGCAGCGCAGAGTTTTGAACGGAACGACAGACAAGGCCTACTCCAACTGGGATCCTATACCAGCACTCGTACATTCTGACGCCGACACGGTTATTTTTTTCTTGTCTGCGAACTGGATGGTCTTCGATGCGGACATCGACGACCCGTGGTACTCGGCGCACCGGACGATAGGTGAGATAATTTCCATCATTGGCTCGAACACAGGAGAAAGGAGCCCAATCATCATCGCAGATGAAGCAGCTTCCCCGCTAGCATGCAAGATGCAGCAACAGTTCTGCAATCCGAATCTTAGGGGCGAGTCTCGATGCACCCGTATGCTGGGACTGTTCGGACTGAATGGAAATTCAGTGGCGCAGCTGGGGCGTAGTGAAAGGCAGAAAGAGCTGTTTGGCTACATTGGTTCCCTCCTCCTGCTATCTGCGGATATTTCCACCACTGTTTCCGGGCTTGGGTCTTCGACTTTGATGTCTAGGTTCTCAGCGAACATGGAGTTCCAAGGCCCAATTCCGGGCAACCAATGGCAGCCGGACGTCGAGTATTGACACAACACGTCATTTGCATACTTACAAGCGCACATGGTGGAAGCCGCAAAGAGTCCATCCGACCCAGTTATTCAAAAATTCCTCTTTCCAACAAACAACTCTGTATGGGACGGTTTCTGCAAAAACCAGGTGAAGCGATCACCCCTTATCCCCTGCACCAATCCGCTCACACCACGCAGATAGTCCGCTCCAATGTAGGCGATCTCCTTGATGCCGAAGGCAATGAGTAAGCGGGGATAAGCCTTTGGAGCGGTTGGTGTCCATTGTCGTGATCACACCGGAAGCCCGTAGTCATAACCTTTGCCCGCCACTCTCTGTTCCACGTACGACCATAGGTCGCAGAATATAGGGCTTCCCGTCCGCTCAGCCGTTACTCAAGCTGCGAACCGGCCGATTAGTACTCAAGTGGGTGACCATTGGGGAATCCCGGCTGTTGTACGTTTTGCATTTTCCTTTTTTGGGCAAATTGGTTTTGTGGGTTGGCCGCACGGACGGGGTTGATGGCGAAGCGAGAACACCAGCACCAGCGTATCAACATTCCAGATCTCATTGTCGGCGAGCTCTTGCTGTTTTTCCCTTTTCTTTCTTTGAAAGGTGGTAAGCTTTGCTTCCAATCTGACGGTGTCAGTAGACACACCCCGAGAGCGTCTAAAAATTTGGGTTTTGCTCGGTGTTAATCTTGATTCAAAGAGCTGAGAGAAAGATGTTAACAAGAGGGAACGGAGGCTGGTATCGGCGGAAAAGAGAGTCTATTCTGCGCTGCCGCTACTTGACCTGATAGCAACCCCCCAAATCGATCTGGGAGACTGAATAATGGCTTGAATTGGTTTCAACAATGAGTGAGTATACGTTTACGGAATGGGCGCTACGAGCCTGGTTATAGTTTTCAAGAATGCCAGGTAGGCAGAACCGTGCAACTACCTATTTTCGAAAGTCATTACTCAACGGGTGGCTTTGATGCTTGTGCATGCAGGGCTTGTTCAAGCTGTCAGGGATGGAAATGCGGGAAACGCTGCTGGTAGTAGGGCATGATTAACATCTTGAGTCTTCAGTGTAGAGGGTTGCCGAGGGACATGACATGTTCACTGTAATCTCGAAGCGTACATAGCAGTTGCCAACTGTTCTGTCGATGCACGGCCGCAGACCGGTGCTTTGACAGCCGTTTATTTTTTTCTTCTCTAATTGCAGCAACGGTGGATTTCCTCAAAGTAAAACCTCAAGTCATCTGGGTTGACGAAAGGAGTGATCCCTATATCATGGATTAGTCAAAGCCAATATTTCTTCAAGACTGCAAAATCCGTACCGTGACCCAGGTTGGCGATCCAGCCCTGCTTGCCGCGGCCGAAGCCGCGCACCATTTCCTCCACAGTAGCAGTAATAGCCTGTCTGCTGCCATACAGGACACCGGGATCGGCGTTGCCCTGCACGACCTTACCCTTTGCCTGGGCAATCTTGTATGTCTCAGCGGGGTCATGCAGCCAGTCGAGCCCAATCACGTTGTAGTTGGTGTCGCAGAGGTCGTCCAGTGCATACCAAGCACCCTTGGCGAAGACAGTCATGGGCACGGGCTCCTGGCCGAGCTCCTTCAAACGCTTGGGCAAGTTATCGGCGATGTGGTTCAAGTACGGTAGGGAAAAGACCTTGAAGGTAGCAGGCGACAGCTCGCCGGCCCACGAGTCGAATACCTGGATCATCTGGGCGCCAGCGAGAACCTGCTCGGCGAGGTAATCAACGCACAGCTCAGCAATCCTCTGCAGCAGAGCCTTGCTCGCATCGGGATACTTGTAGATCCACGTCTTGACCTCCTTGAACATCTTGCTGCCACCGCCCTCGACCATGTAGCTCATCAGCGTCCACGGGGCGCCGCAGAACCCGAGCAGCGGCACGCGTCCGGCGAGCTTCTTGCGCGTCAGGGTGATTGCGTCGTAGACGTACTGCAGCTCCTTCTTGACGTCAACGTCCCGGGCCATGATGTCCTTGTACTGTTGGTCGTCCGGCGAGCGGAGCGGGTCGGGGAAGTGCGGGCCCTTCTTGTCGACCATGACGACCTCCATGCCCATGGCCTGAGGGATGACCAGGATGTCGGAGAAGATGATGGCGGCATCGATCAGGCCGGCGAAGCGCTCAATGGGCTGGAGGGTCAGGGTCGAGGCGATCTCGGGAGAGCGGCAGCACTCGAAGAAGTCGCGTTTGCCCTTGGCTTCGTGGTACTCGGGGAGGTAGCGGCCGGCTGGAAGCGGAAAGGGTCAGCGGCGGTGGAACCGGCTGGGGGAGGAGAGATGATTACCCTGGCGCATCACCCACATGGGGGCACGCTCGACCTTTTCGCCTGCACGCGGAGTCTTAGCATGGGGGAGGGCCAATTGGGGTGGCTCGTGGCGGCGGCTCACCCCTGGCGGTGCGCAGGATCAGGTCATTCTGCAGAGGAGCGAGTTGGGTCATGGCTGGTTTGGTCGAGGTCGGTCGTGGGTGCTGGTGGCTGCGAAGCTCCCCGCGGTGGTGGGGTTGACGCGACTTTTTGGGCGGGTGATCGACATGGCCAACGGTCGGCCGCGGCTGCCTACCCTACTACTGTGTACTGTCCCTTCTCAAAAATTCCAACTCGCTCTTTTCCCACCCGTTTCTTTGCATTCGCACCATGGGCTTGCGCCCATTGCCTCTCAATGGCCCATCTTCTCGCCGTCTGATCCCCCGGACATGCGCTTCTGCCATTTCGTTCCCACAAACGCGCTGCGTCGCGTCGAGCCTGCGTCGGCGAATCGCGCCGACTCTTCCCTTGACTGCTCCTAGGATTTTTGCCCGCGGAAAGAAGACTACCACTTTGGAGGGCAATGATCTGCCGCAGGGTCTCATCGGTGGCGCGCTGCCTCTCCAAGACCCCGACGACGATGCCGGCCCTGCGTATCCAACCGTCTTGCAGCAAGTCCGCAACAACATGCGCCAATTCGACCACTGTGTTCTTCTGACCCGCATTGGCAACTTCTACGAGGTCTGCCGCCAGTCTCTCCTGTGCGTGAATGCAATGTTCTGACTGAAGATCAGCTGTACTTTGAGCACGCTGAAGAATATGGGCCTCTCTTGAACCTCAAGGTCTCGTTTCGAAGGAGCAGACCAGGGCTTGGCCCCATTCCTATGGTTGGTCTGTAAAACCATATTGCTGTGATTTCTGTTTGACCACTCTCCCGCAGGCCGGCTTCCCTTACTTCCAGCTCGATCGCTTTCTAAAGGTCCTGGTCCAGGACCTCAACAAGTATGTGGCCATCAGCGAGGAGTTCCGCAACGATGCCTCTGCCAAGGTGAAGTCCGGCGGCCTTTTGTTTGACCGCAAAGTCTCTCGCATCATCACCCCCGGAACCTTGATAGACGAGAAGTTCATCGACCCTTGGGAAAACAATTACTGTCTCAGCGTACACATCGAGCCTGAGGACAAGACCCAGGACAAGCCCCCCAACGTCGGTCTTGCCTGGCTCGACCTTTCGAGCGGAGAGTTCTTTACGCAGAGTACAACAATGGCCGGACTTTCTTCAGCTCTGGCCCTCATCGGACCTCGCGAAGTCGTCGTGGACAGCGCGCTAGTTGACCTAGGTCATACGAGACTCGCCGACATGCTGGAAGAAGACCGCCACGTCATCACCTTTCATCGACCCGAGTTAGGCAGCCAAGTTCCAGATGATTATGCTCGCTTGATCACCGAGGCTGTGCCTGGGTGTAACCTCTCAGCCTTTCCGCCCCTCGAGTTGGGTGCTGCGGCATTCCTCCTCGACTACGTGCACACTCAGCTCCAGGGTTCGAGTGTTGCCTTGCAGCCGCCAGTACGCCGCGAGGCAGATGAGTTCATGAGCATCGACAAGAACACTCTGAGGGCGCTAGAGCTGCGGGCCACTTTGAGAGAGGGAAAGCTCGAGGGCAGCCTGCTGCACTCGGTCCGGAAGACCGTCACGAAAAGTGGCACGAGATTACTGACACAGAGACTCAGTGAGAAGTCCAACGCCACCCGTTTTGCTCATAAACTGATGATCCAACAGCATCCCCCTCCATGTCACTTGACATCATTAACGAACGACTGGATCTCGTCGCCGCGCTGATCGAAAGGCTGGCATTGCGTGAAAACCTGGTCGCGCTTCTGCGCCGGTCTTTCGACACGTGGCGGCTTGTCCAGAAGTTTTCGATAGGTCGAGGGGACGCAGACGATCTTCTGGAGCTGTCGAAGACAATTCAAATTACCCAGGACGTTGCACAACTTCTCGAAAATGAGACAATCGGCGGAGAGTCTTTCGGCGGGCTGGTCGGTCGTCTCTCATTGGATGGTCCCGCCCGTCTTGCCAGGCGCATCCTGGACGCCATCGACGAGGAGGGCCTTTCGGAGCAGCACCGTATGGAGGATGACGAGGCAGCAGCAATGGCCGGCCTCGCCGTCGAGGTGCTCGCGTTGGAAGGCGAAGAAGTCAAATCCGGAGGCATTGCGAAGCGGGCCAAGGCTAAAGACAGTAGCAAGACGGGGCCAAGCAAGGCCGTTGATACGAGTATGCCTGACGTTTGGATCATGCGTCGCAGGTAAGGGATGATTCCAAGAGCCTCGTGGTGCGTCATGCGTCGGCTGACTATCCAAGTGCGAGTACAACATTGACGAGACTGCATGAAGAACTGGAGAGACTAGCCCGGCAGAAGGATGATCTTAGTGTCCGCCTGCGAGAGGCAACAGGTTGGCTAACCTGCTTTTCCGTTGTTGGGCTACGGGCGCTAACTCATGTTCGCAGGAGCTCCGGGGCTGACCTTGCGGTGGACACCCGGGCTGGGACACATTGTTCACGTCAAAGGCAGGACCGGCAATATAGCCAACCTGGAGGATGTGCGGCCTGTCAGCTCGAGCCGGTCCACCCGTTCGTATCACGTTCCCGATTGGACTCATCTTGGAAACCAGGTGGACGACGCGAAGCTGCGCATCCGCTCGGAGGAGCAGCGCGTGTTTGGCCTGCTTCGAGCGGAGGTTGTCCGGAACCTGGTGATCCTGCGGCGCAACGCGGCCGTTCTCGACGAGCTGGACGTGGCGTGCTCCTTCGCTACGCTGGCCGAGGAAAGAGGGCTGGTTCGCCCCAAGCTGAATCACGGGTACGTTTAGCCTGGCAATCTCGATCGGCTTGGGAAGACTGACTGTGATAGGACCGCCCATGAGATCGTCGGCGGCAGGCATCCGGTTGTTGAATCCGGCCTGTTGGAGCAGGGCAGAAACTTCACCTCTAACAGCTGCAACGTTGGCGATGATGAGCGGATCTTGCTAATCACTGGGCAAGTTTCTCCCCACACCACCTCGTATATGCTTTTTCCTCTAACGTTCGGGCAGGCCCAATATGGCGGGCAAAAGCACATTTCTGAGACAGAACGCATTGATTTCCATTCTGGCTCAGACAGGGTCCTTTGTGCCTGCAGTATACGCGGAGATCGGGCTTGTCGACAAAATTTTCAGCAGAGTGGGTTCCGGCAGTTCGGATCCGTTACGATGGCTAACATATCTTGCAGGTCGGATCTGCCGACAATCTTTACCAAGATCAGTCAACCTTCATGGTGGAGATGCTCGAGACTGCCGAGATCTTGAAGCAGGCGACCCCCCGGTCATTCGTATGCACATGCTCCCGCTGTTAACAAATCTCACGATGGCTCGCTGACACGCAAAGGTTATCATGGACGAGGTTGGACGGGGCACAACGCCCGAGGACGGCATCGCAGTCGGCTATGCATGCCTGCACCATCTATACCATGTAAACCGGTGCAGAGCGCTTTTTGCGACGCATTTTCACAGGCTAGCCGACATGACGGCGGGATTCGAGAAAATGGGCTGCTACTGTACAGACGTGGAGGAAGGCGCCGACGGCACTTTCGCGTACGTGCACCGGCTTCGAAAGGGGATTAACCGGAAGTCCCATGCGCTCAAGGTGGCGCGGGTCGCTGGTAAGTTGCAAGCGCGGGGGCCGCACGGCGTGGGTTTCAGTGCAGCTGTGCCCGAGCCACCGCTAACGACTGCGTTGTAGGACTGCCGGACGAGGCCATCAAGGAGGCCGAACGGGTATTGGAAGAGTTGAACATGTCGCCCTCAAGGTAGTGAAAGGTGAGCAGCCCGAGACGGTCGCACAAGGAGCTGTAGCTTGCGCAGTGGGCCGCGCAGGGTCCACAGTAGCTGTACGTACAGTTGTAACTCCAGGGCCGTGGAAGAGGCGTGCCACAGGGCGGCTCAGGGCCGCCGACTGGGTGCCTCTTTCACCCCTCCCCGGCTCTCAGCTGCTGTGCAATGGTTACGTGACTCAATAAAAGAACAGCAGAGCCGGTGACAGACAGCTGATCGGCGGGAGGCGCTGAAGTATAGTGAGTGCGTAAAGTCCATGTCATTCACCTTAAATATCATTGTCGACCCTGGACCTGACGAGGCCTTAAGTACATCGACTCCTTCCACCTACCCTACATATACCCCTTCGCCGGCCAAGACGCTCAACGACTTAGCCTGGACCTCCTGCCGGCCTAGACGACGACCCACTCTCCTGCAACTTCTCCAAGTCACCAATCACTGGCCCTGGGTCCCGACAAAACGAAACATCCCCGGCTCCCGCCACCCGCAAAAGAACCGTTTCCGCTTATTGCCCTTCGCCCACGGACGGCTCCGCTGCCGGTTATGGCGAGCACAAAGTTCAATAACATTCGCTTTCCGGCTGGGGACGATGACTACCGCGCTGCTCGACTGCGGTGTGCAATGGCGTGCCAGGCGTACAATACGATGCCGGAAAACGCGACCGTGGAGCATCGGTCAAGGCTCTGGAGAAAGTAAGTGAGCCCTTGGATGGCGGTTCCTCGTCGAAAGGAAGCTTACAAGCGATATCAGCATTGTTACCACGGGTTCCATCACGCCTCCGTGTGAGGACGAACTCGAAGACGTGGCGGCGGGCCGCAGTAGCCACTGCAACAGCAACAACCCGTTCTCCAAAGGGGCGCCGTACGTGAAGCCGCCGGTGCACATCGACTACGGCACCAGACTTCAGATCGGGGCGTCGACTTTCATCAACCGCAACTTCACCGTCTGCGACACGCCGATCCTTCCCGTCACGATTGGCGAACGGTGCCTCATTGGACCCAATACGTCAATCTATGCCGTTGGCCATCCACTCGACTACCGCGAGCGCGCCGGCCCTCTGGGAGCGCCGAGCCTGGCCAGTTCGGTGACCATCGAAGATGACTGCTGGATTGGCGGCAACGTGATCATCATGTGAGTATCACGTCGCTCGAGGTGGAATCTCTCCTGCTGTGATTGAGCTGACGTGGTTGACTTGTAGGCCTGGTGTGCGCATTGGAAGAGGCTGTGTGATCGGCGCCGGCAGCGTAGTGACGAAGGTAAGCATGCAGCGCGCGCCCAACCTGCAAGCACACAGCCCATCAGGTCCTTCCCCAAATTAAGGAATACCGCGGCCACCAATCCCGGGCTGCTGTCAAGCTCTGCCCTGCCTTGTGCCTCCCCCTGCCCTGTTGGCTGCACTTTAGCACACCACCAACAAGAAGGACCCTCCAGCCTGGTCACGGAATCCCGATCCGCGCGCCCCGTCCGCTAACATCTCACAGGACGTGCCGCCCGAACATCTCGCCTACGGCAATCCCGCGCGCGTCATCCGCAAGCTTACCGACGGCCGCGCCGAATCAGAGCTCGCCCCGGCCAGGCAGATCTCATCCGCCCATCTATCTCCCGATTCCGATGCAGCAGCGCCCGCCAAGAGCGATCCGACAACGACGACATCCCTGGCGCCGCCCCCACGGTCCTCTTGCTCCCACTGCTCTTGTTCTTCGGCCTCTTCGCCTCTGCCCTCGGCCTTGTGTTCGCCTGCACCTTACCCTGAACGGCTGTTGCTGACAGTGCGCCGCAACTTCTCAACCAGCCAAGGCCGCCTGGTGCTGGTGCAGGTGCTGCTTCTATTCGTCGTCCTTGTTCTCCTGCTGCGCACCTACACGTAATCCGCCTCCTCCCACTCTTGCTCTCCCCTGCGCTTGGGCCCGGCTGCCAGTTCCGGTGGTGTGGTTACGATGCGCGCGCACACACGGTGCCGCCGCAGCTAACAGCAGCAGGCAGCCGCCACCGCTGCCTGCGGGTGCTCCATTCTGCTGCGTAACCGCCAGAGACAGGTCACCTCGCGGCTGAGGTACCACAGTCCGGCACGGACACGCTGGTGATCCAGGCTTGCTTGCAGATACTCAAGCGCGCACCTTTGTCTCCCTCTTTTTCTTTTTCCCTTGCACGAAAGCGATGGCATGGCATGGTCTTTGGTGTTCTCCCAATTACTTCTCCCTTCTCCTCTTCACTGTTCAGCGTTTGGTGCTAGAAGAGAGGGCGAACAATGTGAATTGGCGGGTGTTCCAGCACTCTATCATTTGGTGCCTCATTTCCCGTCCACCATTTCCTAAGTCGCTGCAGTTTTGTTTTTGACGCTGCACCTGCAGCTACAGCAAGCATACCCAGGCGCGGAGGGTGACAAATGGGGCGTTCAAAACTTGGTCATGAAGATTTTTCTCCCCAACGCTGGAGCAATTGATTTCATCTGAACACCATTTGCCCACTTGATTGGTTTTTCTCTTCTTGGGCATCGTCACGAATTACGGAAGAGCAAGTAACGCATCCGCCAATACTTCTCCATCATTTGGCTTCCCTCGTCTCTCCAACCGGGTACATGCGTGCATTCTACATGCGCTTGCGTTGCAGAATGGGGACCGGTCAGAGCAAGTCGTGAGGCAAGGGAATATATGGATACGACACAGGCGTTAGCAGCGGCAGCACCACGGCCAGCGAACCAACAAGACGGGACCCGCCAGCGAACAGCGACAGCAAAGCCGCAAGGCTGGACTAGTGACGGAGGGGCCCGCGGTTACCAAGCAAGACAGTATGCGGACACAGGGATCAGGTTGGTATGGGTGCTTTTCAGCAGGGTGTAGGCATCGAGGGCAAACCCTGGCAAGGCAACGGACCGCCCTGCAGGAGCGGAACGGGTAGTTTGTGCTTCCGCGCCTGCGCCTCGGGGCCGGTCCAGCACATCATCGGCGCGATCATCCGCATGAGAAGAGGCAGGCGTGAGAGACGGAAGATCGGGTTTGCTAATGCGCATGCTCGGTATTGGCCGCCTTCCCCAGTCTCCATTCTTGTCCTCCCTTGGACCGGACTACTCTCCGTCTCCGTAGTGGCTTTGGTGCGTTCGCGGCAACATGAGCCTCCCCAATTCAATGCTAAGCTTACACCTGCAGCGGATACTTTGGATTGGCTGCTTCTCTACTTCGGGATGCAGGTGGAACAGTCAATCGCGCGAATCACGCTCAATATTGCCGCTGCTAGCGGCGAAAGTCTTTGCACATCCGACATAGTGCAATCTGCGCTCCGTGGTCTAGGCTGCCTCCTGCGGTATGCTGTATCCTTTGTACCCGCAGTCGCGTACTGCCCACGCACTGCCCACATACATTGGATAGTCATCGTATGTCCATGTCGTGCCAGGCCGGGTTGTCGCTGTCTTCACGGCATCGTTTCCCGTTTATCCTGAGTCCCGATGTATCATACGACAGTTGCGCTTTCGTGGCAAACGTCCACAGGAGCCGGGATCCTTCCAAAAGAAAGAAGGCATCTTTTATCATATCCCTGCCCTACGTTGTGTCGTCTACACTCGCTTTCCCCAGCAATTGATGGCGTCAGAAGAAAGCAACCATTCCCGGCGCTCCGGTTAACACCGCCCCCTCCGCCTTGCTTTTTCTCCTCCCGTTGCTTTTTCTTCTCGCTATACTCTCTGCTTGCTCCCCAACGCCACTCTCGATAACAGCAGCCTCTTTCAGACATATCGGCATGTCGCACGAGCCTCCTCTTTCCAGAAAATTCCCCTACTTTGGCCCCCAACAGCCGGCGACGAGGAAAAAGAAAGCCCAGCTACCCGTGAGCAAGGAAACGCGGTTTCGAATTGCTCGCGCGAACCCCGCGCATCTCGATCCCACTTGCCGTTTGCGCACCCTCCAGCTTGTTTTGCCCCAAACTCTGGGACGTGAGATTTGCCGGGCCGCGCGGCTGATACGCTGGCCCCTCTTTCTCTCTTTTCCTTTCTCTTCACTCCCATGCCCCTGTCACTTACTTGCCCTATGCGAACACCCTCTCAGGTTTGTTCCTATAGCCACTTTCAAACGGCCCTGCATGGTCATACGTCAGCGCGCGTCTATATTGCTCAGGATGCTGACAGGAAAATTGATATCCTCAGCCAGCCCTGTTCCTTCTCATCACCGTCCTCTTTCCATATCCATGCAAAACCCACCAGTCCGTTTCGCTTTTCGCTTACCGCCCTTTCCGATGCGGTAATCGACCCAGAGGCATGGGTCCTATCCTCTCGGGATTCCCCTTTCCGCACAACCTCGCAGGGATGGACAGTTCAAAGCTTCGGAACTAGTCCGGGGAACTCATCTTACAATAGAACATACGGAGTGTGCTTGTATGCATCCGGTACCAATGTCCGCATGGATCGGAAAAACCCCGTGGTCAGCACTCTGAGACCTTAAGAAAAAAATCAAGGCAAGCCACAAGGCAAATGCGAACGTCACCTTAGTCTATCACGCTTTTTTCCCCCTGTCTCTGATATTTCCCCGTTTAGTACCCTGCTTCTGTGAAGGGATCTGAACCATGTCCAGCTCACGATCGGGATCTCACCTACCGCATACCGTTCTTCAAGAAGAAGATCTGTCACACCTGATGCACGGCGAGGCAATTCCGTTCAGCCGCCCGCCTCCCCGGGCTCTGATAATTCTTCCCCCTTGCACTTTCCCCCTCCCCTTTACCTCATCTCTCCTCTGCCTTACCCCTCGCCCTGTTCCCCTTCTCCACCCAGCACCGGGATGTGCGTGGGGGTTCTTTTCTTTTTCTTCTCTTTTCTCCGCCTTTCGCTGTGTTCCTATTCCCTCACGCGCTCATCCCTCATCATCCTATCTTTCCTCTTTCGGTCCTCTTCTGCTCGCATCATATCGTTAATATCGCGCCGCCGTCGTCACTTACCCAGGGTAAGAGAACCCGCAAGAGTTCCTAGCGCGCGTTCCGCCATCTGTTCGGTGCAAGACAGTTCAGAGCCAGCAACTGGGGAGCGGTCAGAGGAAGACTTCGGTGTTGAGTGGAGGAATAATGAAGCCCAAACAAAAGAAAAAAAAAACAAGAAAGCTGGGCTCAGGGGTCCATAACGTGGCTGCCGTCCCTTCCCTGTCCTTTGTGTTCATAGGACACCCAAACCTTCCCTTCACCCTCCCCGGTTCGGCGCAATATTTGGTGGAGCTACGATTTCCAGGCAACGACGCGCCTTTCGCGACTTGGGCTGGGGAAAAAAAAATATAAAACAGGATTTTCTGGAAGAGGAGATCAAGAGAAGTCCCTGGTGTGGGAAGCCGAGGAGAGGGGGGGGGGGGGGGGGGGGGAAAAAAAAGAGAGGGGGGAAAATAAAAAGGGTGGGTTTGGGGGTGTTTTTTTTACAAAAAAAAAAAACAGAAAGGGGGAGGGGGGGGGAGGAGGGGGGAGAAGGGGGGGGGGGGGGGGAGGGGGGGGGGGGGGGGGGGGGGGGGGGGGGGGGGGAAGAAGAAAAAGGAAGTGTGAAATATAACATGGATGCTTGTCATGGTTTTTTCTTGACAAAATCGAAACCGAAACGGTAAGTGGTGGAAGTGGAATGGGGGAAGGGAAGTAAGACCCGGAGAACTTGGGAGCTGAGACACCACCAACCGATCACCAAAAAAAAAAATTTCAGCTCCTCGTGCTCCAACTCTCAGCCCGTCCCATCTCATCTCAGCTCAGCTCTTCCATCCCAGCTGCTTCCAGCCAGGGATGGATGGCCTTCGGACGCTTACGTATCGCTTCTCCATCCCTCGTCGGCACTGGGATATCCGGGCAAGGGTCATCGTCAATCCACCCTCTTTTTTTTTCTGGAATGTGCGGATGCAGGAAGCGGTTGTCGTGCTACTGTTTCCGCCCCCCTTGATTCTAGATAACGCACAGCCTGTCGAAACCGTCGATGATACACCTCCCTCCCCCATTCCCTCCTTTTGTCTTGTGCAGAATTGCGTCACTCCCCTCCTTCTACTTCCGCCTCTTCTTGCTCTCCCTCCTCGGCATCAAGTGCAAGCAATTCATCTGGCCGACTTCGCTGACAACACAGAGCCGCTTCGATTCACCGACGGTCGATTGAGCACTACGTGATTGACGCGGCAGATGAGTTGGGCTAGATTTGTAATACAAAGTTGTTGAGCTGTTCTTTGTCATAAGGCACAGGCAGGTCCCGAGACTTGGAAGGGCTTTTGGGAGCGGAGAGCAAGGTACATAATATTTTTTCCCGACCAATTTAAAGCGACCCAGCCAAATGAAAATTTCATACGATACATGTGTCGAAGGAACCGTTTTCTTGACTCCGTATCACAGTTCCCATCATCGTGCCACCACATGATCGTCAGAAGCGCGTCCCAGAGTCTAACTAGGCACAAGAAGAAGTGAAGGAATCTTTCCCGCTGCGGATGATCGTGATCACGGCGGTCCATAGCTAACCACGGACTCGTTTCACCTCTGGCATGGTTGTATAACAACACACTTTCATACAGAGCATTCCCCGGAAACCTCAACTGCCGCCAACCTCCTATGTCTTGTGGAAGAAGGGTGGTAGCTGATCACATACCAGTTCAGTGTCACCAGCTCACTGCTTTTAGTTCCGACCCGCGCTCTGGCTGGTGTAGTCAATGCGCAGGCGCCTGCCGTAGACCTCCTTCTGCTGGAGCACTTCCATGGCCTTGGTCGCGCTGGTCTCATCGATGAAGTCAGCGTGGGCGAAGCCACGAGGCTGGCCGGTGCGGCGGTCGATAGCGACACGGACGTCGAGCACGTTGCGGATGTCGCGGAACAGCTCGTTGAGGTCACGGTCGCTCATCTCGTAGGACATGTTGCCGATGAAGAGCGTCTTGCTGGGCGCATTTGGCGTGTCGCGGCGAGGACGGGTGCCGCGGCTGCGGTCATTCACATCCCGCTTCTTGTGGTACTGCACCGTCATACGGCGGCCATCGAGCACGCGCTGGTTCATGTCCATTATCGCACTCGAGGCGGCCTCTTCTGAGCTGTACTCAACGTAGCCAAATCTAGAAATTGAACACCGTAACCGTTAGCATTCAGAGTTTTTTTTTTTTTTCAGAAAGGGAGATGGGTGCTCAAACAAACATACCCTCTGCTCATGCCAGCGGGATCCCGAATGATGGTCGTCTTGAGGATGGTGCCGAACCGCGAGAACTCCTGCCTCAGCTGGTCCTCGGTCGTCTGGTAGAACAGGTTGCCGACGTAGAGGATCTTCTGGCTCTCGTCTATGGAGACGAATTGCCTCTCGTCGCGCTGCTGCGCCGGCTGAGAGCCAAACGCTGCCGTCGCCGCCGCAGCACCTACTGCCGACACGGCCTCGGCCGCCTGGGTAGCAGTGGCACTGGCGACCTCAGACGCCTGCTCGAGGGTCGAGGTGGTGGAAGACTCGACCTCGGCGTTGGTGGACTCCACCTCAGGGTTTCCAGCGGCGGTGGTCTCTTCGGTCACGGTCTCATCGGTGGTCGTCTCCTCGCTGGGGCGAGCCGCATTGGTGTCTTCGCTGTTGTAGCGGCGCTGGCTGGCGGCCAGCCATTGCTGCTGGTGCGCGCGGAAAGCGGAAGTGGTGGAGGTGGAGGTGAGGCTGGTGAAGGTGCGCGGCCTGGCAGCGACGGCGATGGATGCGCTCGTGGACGAGGCAGCGCGAAGCGCTGCGCGGCGGAGAAGATACCTGTGGGCGGAATAACGGTCAGCATCTGTTTGAGGTGGACGTGATTCATTGCAATGGAGTTGAGCGGCTTACATGGTTGAGGAATTGGTTGAAGTTGTTGGATGTGCGGAGATGGAGGCGAAGAACGAAAGTTCGATCGCGTTGGCAGTTTCTCTAGGACTTTTTGCCGCTAGCCCGCACGGGGCAGGCGCACTCACCAGCCACAGCTTGCTTGCCACTGCCACAACTCCTTCCGCGGCTTACTCATCGTAAAATTTCTGCGCTCTCGTGATGGCTCGGAAATAATGGTTATGGAGGAGTATTGGACGGAATCGAGCTTTCGAGGCTTTTGCCAGAGTTTCCATTGTCCTTGCGGCGAATGCTTTTCCTACGAACATCTGTCTACCAACGGATCGTCTTATCATGTCACCCGAGTTGACTGCTGTTCCAGATTGGTTGCTCAAGGCGGCACTGGAAGCCAGCCCGCACGCATGTCAAAGCAAGATGTCTTATTTCGTATGTCTAGTCTGCTCACGGAGTCTATTGACAAAGCCATCGGCGTCATTATAGCGGAATCTATCACGCCGCCTAAAACCCACCCACCAGTTTCCATGACAGTCCAACCATGCACTATGCAAAAGCCCTCCCATTCTATCCATGATCATGGGCGCGGGCTTGCATGAGTCTCTTTTTTAGTAAACCAGAAAAACAAGATGATCGCGGAGGTGGTATCTACCGCTCTATCGCCAAGATGACTCTAAAGGTAATGTGGAAAGGAAACCCCGGCCCTGAGATGTGTATCGTGCCTCGGGGAGACGAGTCGCGCGTCGGCACGACTCTCTGTACAAGACGGATATAAGAGTGAATTAGAGAGTAGGGTTCGAGCGGTACTCGGGGACGACGCCGTTGGCCTGGGACTTCTTGGCCTCCGACTCGGCCTCAAGAGGATTCTCCGGGCCGTCCTCGTGCTCCACAATGAACTTCTCCGCCTCGAGCGCCGCAATGCAGCCGGCGCCGGCGCTGGTGATGGCCTGTCTGTAGCGCTTGTCCTGGACGTCACCGGCAGCGAAGACACCGGGAACGTTGGTGAGGCCACGGCCGGGCTCAGTGATCAGGTAGCCGTCCTCGTCCATGTCCAGCTGGCCCTTGAACAAGGCAGTGGCAGGGTCGTGGCCGACAGCGTAGAAGAGACCATTGGCTTCCAAACTCTCCGTCTCGTTGGTCTTGTTGTTCTTGACGACAAGGTGAGTCATGAGACCACCAGCTTTCTCCTCGCCCTTGATCTCAACACCGCCAGTGTTGTACCTGATCTCGACTTTGGGGTTGGTCTCGAGCCTCTTCGCGTTCGACTTCGACGCACGCAGGACATCGCGGCGAACGAGAACGTAGACCTTGGAGGCCTTCTTGGTAAGGTAGATGGCCTCCTCAACGGCCGAGTCACCGCCGCCGATAACGACAAGGGGCTTGTTGCGGAAGATCGGGGCAGAGCCATCGCAGACAGCGCAGGCGCTGACGCCGTTGCCCCAAAACTTCTCCTCGCCAGGCAGATCCAGCCTCCTTGCCTTGGCACCGGTAGCAATGATGATGGTATCCGCAGTGTGAGTCTCCTCCTCGAGGGTATCGTCGTCGCCCATGGGGTGGAGCCAGTACTTGAAAGGACGCTCGCTCAGATCGACCTTGCCGACGGTCTGTGAAATGATCTCGGTGCCGCAGGATTCAGACTGAGCGCGCATTTGGTCCTATTTGGGAGGCCGCCAAATCAGGTAGCTGTTCCCACGGCGAGGGTAGAAGACGCAGACTTACCATGAGAGTAGCGCCCTGGATGTGCTTGAAGCCGGGGTAGTTCTCGACCTCGTCGGTAGTGGTCAATTGGCCACCGGCGGCAATGCCGAGCGCAAGGAAACCCTCATACATGACGGCTGCACGATTGTTAGCTGGAATGTCCACGGCCGAGCGGCTTGCGGAGAGACTTACGCTTCAGGTCAGCACGCGCAGCATAGATAGCTGCGGTGTGGCCAGCAGGGCCGGAACTGCACAAGTACACCAGTCAGTATCCAGATGCTCTGGAGTCGAGCGGCCCGAATAGCGGCCCCTCGCGTGCAGGAAGGAAAGATGCGATGCGTACCCGATGACTGCGGCAGATGGTTAGTTCCCGCTCGAGCGCGACGCTGGGGAGGCGGAGATACGTACTAACAAGCTTGGAGTGCATGGTTCTTGCGCCTTTGACTGCGTTGGAGATGGAGGAAGCGGCTGGGAATCCCGTTTGTCTCTGCTGCAAGGATGCGGCTGCGGCGAGCGGGACGGAGAGGGAGGCGCGAAGCGGAGAAGCGGTCGCTCTACGGAAGGCTGCGGCGAACAGTTTGGCGGTTGCGAGGAGAGAGTCTCTGGGAGCGCAATGAGGTGATGGGGTGGTGGTGTTCGTAGGTGCGTAGAAATTCCTAGGGCCGGCCAAATGACGGAATGCGGGCGGTGGGGCGGGGCGCGAGGACGGGTGAAGCAAAGCACAGCGAAGTCGCGTACGGTGCGGCGGCGGAGAGCAGAGCGAGGCCAGGTGTATTTATCGTCGGCGGCAGTGGAGCCTCCGCTCGACGGCTTTGATTTCTAAGTAGTAGTGGTACTCGAAGCTCCATGGCGCAATCGGCCGGCAAAGGGCCCTGGGGGCTGACTCGGCGTGCGAAAGCCGGCGCCGGTGCTTCTCCAAAACTCCACTGCTTACTAGATGCCCCCGATCCAGAACTCAACGTCACCGCCCGTGCCCCTGTTCAGCCTTAGATCCCCCGTTCCAGCCTCTCTTATCACGATAATCACTCGTCACCTCCCCCTCCACGCTTGCGCAGATTCGCGATCCCATACAACAGCTCGCCCAGACCGTCGCTGGTGCTCGTCTCCGCCGTGTCCAGCTGATTCGCCCGTCCCAGCTGTTCCTTCCCCGACATCGCACCTTCGCTGTCCGCCCACAACAGCCGCGCCGCCTGCTCTGCTTCCTGCACCCCCCGAATTATTAGCTGCTTGCTCACCGCCGGCTATGTGACCTGTGGCCTTACCTGCTCAGAGCGCTTGTCGGTTATCGACCCCGGCACGTGAACGTTGTCTACGGAAATGATCAGCCCGTCCGAACCGGCGGCCACGTCCAAGACATTGCCAGAGATGGGCATGGCCGTCGCCTGAATCGGCTCGGCGCCTTGCAATGCTTCTACGCTTATAGAGATCAATGCAGGCACGCCCTCTAGTGCCACCAGGACTGCCTTCTGTTTTGATTAGTAACGATGCACATGATGCCTTGGAGGGTCGCGCTCCTACCTTCTCCCTCGCCGTCTGCGGGACGCCCCAGATGCCGGACACTGCAATGCTGAGATCACGTCTTTTCTCTCCGGCAAATTCCCCTACGTCGGGAATGGACGACAAGATGTCTCGAAGTGAAACCTTTCTCAGCAGACTGCCTTTCAACCAATCCCAGACGAACAAGTGATCGTCGCCGCCGCCAGACACAAGAGCATGTGGCGTTGCTAAACACATCTTGCTAATGAAGTCTTTATGGCCAAGGCAGAACCCTTCGATGACGTGACTCTGAGGTGGACCTCGAGAGATTCGAATGTGTTCATCGCGGTCCGCAGTCAGGATGTAGTTGCGAGGCTTTGCAACGGATCCGTTCGGCTCGGCCATGAGGTCCTCGGCGTCCAGGGTGACAAACAGCAGATCCGTCAGCATCGATACATGGCCAAGAAGCAGTTCGTGTTTGAATCGCAAAGGCTCCTTGGACTTTGCCTGGGTCTCCTGTTGCTTAAGCTGAGCTTCCAGGGCCTTGCGGTTTCTAGCCGTGTGCACGGTCAAATTAGTAGCTGACGGAACAAAGGCCTTTGGCGTCTGCTCCGCTTTGGTGGCGAAAGCTTGCTCGTCCTCTAAAGTGTGCAGGAGCGGCAGGGCGTAGACGTCTCCGAATTTATCCGCGCAGAGAATCGTCTGGTCATCTTGAGTTACGGCAATTGCGCATGGACGCTTTGGCATGGACCTGAAGTCTGACTTCAATAAAGGGAAATACGGACAGGGCGAGGTGGTGTCCTACCTCTCACTCAAATGCTTCAACGCCCCGCTGGGATCCAGTGAAAAGACGCGCACACGCTTGTCCTCGCCGGTTACAGCGACAACGTACTGCCCATCATTCGAAGCCACAAGCTTGATAATCCTGGGGTGCTGAGCCGAGTCGTCCGAGACTTTTCTTTTCTTTTCTGGCGGCCCCTCTGGCGTCTCTGGCTGCGGGCCGTCCGGCTGTCACAAACTTAGCCAATGTTCACGGAGAGATGGTAGAAAGAGAGAGAACAACGGCACTCGAGAACATGGAAGGCTGGCTCCAAGGATGCTTGAAATCAGACTTACGGGAGCATTACTGGAGGAGACAGCAGACCATATGCTTCGGATCTCGCCGGCGGTGAGGTCGATGCAGAGCAAATTATGTGCGCTCGCGGCGAGCAGCAGCCTTACCTCCCGAGAGCCGACGCGCTCGAGAGCGACAACGCATTGGTAGGGGTGTTTCATGGCGGCAGCGGGATTGGGGTTGGTGGTGAGTCTAGGTCTTGGCGCGGCCAAAAAATGGGCAGGCACTGGGCGATCGGCGCTAGCGCGCGCAAGCGAGGCCACACGCCGGCGCGACATCATTTCAACTTTCTTGCGCCGGGTCTGTGACTTCAACAACATCGTTCCGCCGACGAACGCCGCCCACCACCGAACAGACGCTTTTGACTTCGCCTGAAATATCCTATACCTCACCGAAGCTATGGGGGGCAAGTCTGAAAACAAGGCCGCTTACTTCGATAAGCTCAAGGCCCTCCTCGACGAGTACAAGTCCATCTTCATCGTCGGCGTCGACAAGTGCGTCTCCCACCTGCGCCATGTTTCGCTGCGCCATGCGTCTAATGCGCCGACAGTGTCTCCTCCCAGCAGATGCACGAGATCCGTGCCTCGCTCCGTGACGTTGCCGTCGTCCTGATGGGCAAGAACACCATGGTCCGCCGTGCTCTTAGGGGCTTCATTGGCGAGAACCCCGAGTACGAGCGTCTCCTGCCCCACGTCAAGGGCAACGTTGGTTTCGTATGTGGCGCCCTGTTGCGAAAAAGCGCAATTGAGGCAGTGGCTGACGGAAGATCTAGATCTTCACCAACGGCGACCTGAAGGAGATCCGTGACAAGATTCTCACCAACCGTGTCGCTGCCCCTGCCCGTGCCGGTGCCGTCGCCCCCGCCGACGTCTTCGTCCCGGCCGGTAACACTGGTATGGAGCCCGGCAAGACCTCTTTCTTCCAGGCTCTCGGTGTCCCCACCAAGATTGCCCGTGGTACCATTGAAATTACCTCGGACCTGAAGCTCGTTGAGGCTGGTAGCAAGGTCGGTGCCTCCGAGGCTACCCTGCTGAACATGCTCAACATCTCTCCCTTCACCTACGGTATGAATGTTGCCCAGATCTACGACAACGGCCAGACCTTCGACTCCTCCGTCCTTGACATCGAGGAGTCGCAGCTCCTTGCTACCTTCTCCTCGGCCATCAACACCATTGCCTCCATCTCCCTGGCTCTCAACTACCCCACCCTTCCCTCGGTCATGCACTCCGTTGTCAACGCCTACAAGAAGACCCTGTCCGTTGCCATCGAGACCGACTACTCTTGGGAGGCCATCGACGAGCTCAAGGACCGCATTGCCAACCCCGACAAGTACGCTTCGGCTGCTCCCGCCGCCGCCGCCGGCGGTGGTGCTGCCGCCCCTGCTGCCGCTGCCGAGGAGAAGAAGGAGGAGCCCGAGGAGTCCGAGGACGAGGACATGGGCTTCGGTCTGTTCGACTAAGTCATCCAAGCGCAACGAATAAACGCTTCTGGTTACAATGGCGAAACGTCGGATGTTGCAAAGAATGCTCGCTTTGGCGAGATGACCATTCAAATAGCATACTGAAATGGAGACATTGGACAGTGAAACACTCTAGGCGACGTGATGCTGAAAATGCTCATAAGCCTTCTGTGTTTACAATTCAAGGTAAGCATGTTTTGCTTTTTGCTCTTTGTCACTTGCTTGAATGATTATAAATTTTTAACCCTGATCCCCATGAAGATCAAAAACGCAACAACAAACACTCTAATTTTTTAATGACGCAACCTCACAATTCTCGTTATTCAAACATGATCTTTCTTGGAGCTTTAGCTAATAGAAAGTTCAGCAGGTCCGATTCACATCAAATGTGCCAAAGCTCAGTGTTCTCAGAAGTTCCGAAATGCATAGAAGTTTCCGTGACATCAAGCCGTACAATCCCATCCATCGACGCTGCCAAGTCAGACAGCCATAACAAAGACATGACCGTTTAGACACAAATGAGAATTATCGAACTATTACCTTTTCTTGCCTTCGCTGCTCTTGACCAGAACATGACCCGAAAGAAATTGCCATTCAATTATTATGACGGTGCTGTGACGACTCCTCGCACTCTATCCAGATCTATCCTTACCCAGTACACATGCCAATCCTGATCAATGCCACCAAGACTCTTGCAAACGCCGTTGCTCTCCGCGTTCTCCAACGCCACATCCGCATGCGCCAGGCCATTCAAACCATCCCCAAAAGCTCTCCACCCCTCCCGGAAAATCTTCCGACCCATCGCCTTCGCCAATCCCTTCCCTCTATACTCCGGCTCCACATGCAGCGACGACAAGCTCCCATCGACGGCCAGAAACGCCCACGCCACCGGCGTTCCCTTCTCCCTCCCAACCTCCTCCCCCTCCAGTCCTCCTCCCGGCGGGGCAGCAGCAAAGACGGCCACGGAAGGCAACGTCCTCAGCGTGCGATTCGTCCTCGGAATCGCCGTCCTGCTCCTCGTGAGGGTCAGATCCTCCTCCCTCAGCATTCCCCAGCTCAGCCCTTCCCACAGCCCTTTCCCCATCACCTTCTCCTTCCGTCCACCTCCCTCCTCCTCCTCCTCCTCCTTCGCGGACCCATTCTCGCCGCCATCCGCCCTCTTCGCATCGTAAAAAACATACTTCCTGTACGCGAACCCCGTCCCCACGCCGTCCTTGTGCAGCAAGCCCAGCCCCCGCGCCCACTCCACGCCCGTCGCGTGCATCGTGCCGACTTTCAGCATCGCCGGCGCGTGCAGGTCGTCGAGGTAGCGGGCGGCCGAGGCGCTGGTGTGCGTGTGGAACTTGGCGGCCGTCTCGTGGGCGTCGGTGGCGGTGACGGCGGCCCAGATGTCGGCTTCCTCGGCGGGGGTGAGGGAAGGGTAGGGGACGGCGTTGTTTTCCTTGCCGTGGGCGATGTGGGAGAGCAGGGAGAGGAGGTGGCGGGCGCAGGTGCAAGCGGGGGAAGGCGGGTGGGAGGGGTGGTCCCAGGAGACGTAGAGCCAGCTTTCGGTTTCGGGGCGGCGGGAGCGGTCGATGTAGGTTGCGGCGAAGCATTGCTGTGGTTGCTCTTGCGCTTCTTCCTGGGTTTGTTCGCCATTGGTGGGGGAGGAAGAGGAAGGCGAAGAGGAATCCTGCGCGGGCACGGTGGCGAGGATGCGGGTGTGCTGGCTGCGGTGCCAGAATTGGATGCGCCGGTAGAGCGGCAGCGTGTAGGGCAGGGCCTGGCGCAGGAGCGGAAGCAGCGTGACCTCTGGGCTCCCGGTATGGTTGTGGACCTGTAGTAGGGAGTGGCCCAGGTTGGCGTCGTTTCCTTCGGAGAGTGAGCCGACCATTGTTGTTCCTTGCTCTTGCTTGGAGAGAAGCTCGTCGCTGTGCTCCCTCCCTCCTGGATTGATCTGCGTTCAAGTAGTTGATGGTGTTGAGTCACAATCGGCAGTGAAAAGAAGGACAAGAAAAATCAACGTCAGAGATTTTCCACGTAATGCCGCTTGTCATGTGCACCACCCGCTTGCTGCAGGCGTGTCATTCGATTGGCGCGGAATTGGACCGTAAGCCTGCGAAGGCGACTGCATCGACCTTCCTGTTTGAGAGGTGCTCGGTGCGGGAGATGTTTTAAAAACGCCAATTACACTAATTCTCGATGGTGAGAGGTGACTCAAAGAGGAACCAGGACGCAATCTTATGAGTTTTGTTCGCAAGAGTGGGGGGTCTAGATCCGAAGGGCATCGTCTGTTAGAAGAAGTTGACTCTCAAGGGAAGTCTTCGGCAATCTCAGGTCACATCGAACACGTCGCTGTTGACGTAAGCCGTGCACATAAACGCCGATATGCTTGCCATTTAAACTACCGTTGAACGCCACGAGAAGCCGGGTCGAAGCAAGGTGCCACTACCCAAATCTCTGCAAAATGAAATCCCCGGAAAAGCCCCCATCCTGTCTACCTGGTTGAGTCTGCCAAGAGAATAAAACAGAAAGAGACGCGCGAAAGAGGAATGCGTAAAAGGACATGGGTCGCTCGATCTACTACAACCACAACACCAGGCAGACTCCGTTTCCCTAAGGGGAAGAAGAAATAAGAAAAAGCCATCATGAATTGAAATGCAGAATGCTCCCTGCGACATCGAACCAGACGGCTGGGTGAACGTGCCCAGCTCCAGGGATGCCTCGATGGAGCCCCGCACTTCTCAACTAATCAGCTTTTACGCCCCGCAACCGTCCCCATGCTTTCTTTGAAACCCTCCCTCGTCACCATGTGCAACTGATATCATTGTGTGGTTCGTTGATCATTCGTAGCCTTATAAACCCGGATTTTTCCATCTTCGAATCGTGTTGTCGATTACTGGGATGCGCACTGGACACGCTCAGCACCAGGGTGCATGTCGTCGTCATCGTCGTCCATCGAGGCAGCGCCGCGCGCTCTGGCGTTTTCTCTAGTCGGGTCGATGTTCTCGAGCGGGAAGTCCTCGACCATCGCGTCGGCCGGAGGCTGGGCCGTCTCGATCTTGCGAGGACCCAAGATGCGCTCAAGCGCAGCCTTGTCTTCCTCAGAGAGCACGCTGTCCTCCGGCCCGATCTTCTCCGGGAACTTGACATCGAATTGAATGTAGAGGTTGCCGAAGTCGTGATGTCTGTACGAGGGCATGCCCTGGCCGCGAATAACCTTGACGGCACCTATTCTGTTGTCAGTATTTCTGGTGCGGATAGAACTGAGTTCTGCGAGGGATCTTACCGGGTGAAATAACCTCGCCGGGTGTAATTTCGACGGACAACCACCTGTCGTCGAGGTGCTCGATGTGAAGGACGCCACCAGCAAGGGCGGTGACGAGGTCAATATCGGCCTGGTAGAAGAGGTCGTCCTCCTTCCTCTGGAAACGAGGGTGCGGCTTCTGCTCGATCTCGAAGACAACATCGCCGGGCTCACAGTCGGGAAGCTGGTCACCCTCGCCACGGAATTCGATCCTGGTGCCGCTCTTGACACCCTTGTCGACGTGGACGTGCAGGACCTTACGCTCGATGACGGTCTTCTTGCCGTTGCACTGCTTGCAGCGGTCCTTCTCGCGGATGATCTCTCCCTCGCCCTGGCAGTCAGGGCAGACGGTCTGGAAACGCTGGATCATAGGACCCATCTGGCGCATCATCATCTTCATACCACGGCCATCGCAGCCCGTGCACTTCTTGACAGCGCCCTCCTTGCCTCCGCGGCCATCGCACTTGGGGCAGATGACGGACTTTTGCAGTGCGAGCTTCGAGACCTTGCTGCGGTAGATGTCTTCGAGCGAGACCTTGTGGACGTGAGAGATGGTGCGAGCCTTCTTGGGGCCAGACTCCCTCATGCCGCCACCGAACATGCCGCCGAAGCCGCCGCCGCCGCCGCCGCCGAAGAACTGTGCGAAGAGGTCTTCTGCGGCCATGCCGCCGCCGCCGCCGCCGCCATTCTCCAAGCCCTCCTCACCGTACTGGTCGTAGACTGAACGCTGCTGCGAATCCGAGAGAATTTCGTATGCGTGCGACAGCTCCTTGAACTTCTCGGCGGCATCGGGGTTGGTTGCGTTCTTATCTGATACGGAGTCAGGACGGCGGAGTCGCAAGCGGGGAAACAGGTGGGCGCAAAAACCTACCAGGGTGGTACTTCAGGGCGCCTTTCTTGTAGGCAGACTTGAGCTGGGCCTCGGAGGCGTCTGGCGACACGCCGAGGATGTCGTAGAACTTCGTGTCTCTCACCATGGTGATTTTATGCGTCGAATCGCGCGAGGGCGGTTGTTGAGGGAATCAGCCGGGTCGCTCGTGCTAGTTTGACAAAAGGTGTCTGTTCGCGGGGATCGTCAAAAGAAGCGCGCAAATTCTGCCGGCGGGTTGGTGAGCTTGAGGTCTTGTGTAGGCAGCAGTGGAGAGAAGTGAGGCGGGTGTCGGGAGATGGACGCGGACCAAAGTGGCACGGCGCGCAAGATTTAAAGCCGTAGCACGAAAGCCGCAGGCGCAAGGCTGGGGGGCGTGGGTAAGCAGGCGGTGGAGGAGGGACCGGACGTACCTCAGCGACAGCAAACGTGGCGGGTATTGGAGCGGGCTCCGAGTGTGAGAGCGAAAAAGCAGGGACGGCGGGCAGAGAGACGGAGGTGCAGTCGCGGCGACTTCTAAAATTCACGGCCAAGGGTCGTTGGGTACGCAGGCAAAGGCTAGATAATTCCACGCCTTCCACCTAGTTCGCTGGAGTTCCATCGAACGCCGCCCGCATACGGCAGGCGGTCAGCGTCCTGCCGAGCCGCATCTGCCCAGATCCGCCCAACGCCCTTCCAAATGTAATAATAATGCAGGGCACGCAAGCAGCGCCAAACGGCAAATCTCAGCCTGGCACCTGGGTCGTCCGCCCCGCCTACGCGCGTCAGGCCGACATTCTTCAGCCCTGCTTCCCGCTGTCGCGCCTCGAATTCCGGCCCAGCCTTCTACCGCCGTTGCACTGCGCGGCCGAAGGCCCGACGTTATCGTGATTGGCCGCTGTCATACGTACTATGTAACGCGTGCGGACACAGCTACAAATTTCATTCGCTGCCACTGCCTTGCGCCTGTCGTCGTTCTTTCTCAGCCTCGTCTCCCATCTCGCATTCGCGACTTTTTGCATCTTTGTCCAACTTGGTCTTACCTGCGTCATGTCTGACAGTGATCCCGGCTTTGTCGCCGCCCTTGAAGAGGCTAAGAACGGCTATGGAGAAGGTGGCATCCCGAGTATGAGCCTCGCCCGTCTGCCTGTAAATTTACATTACTAATCCGTGCCTAGTTGGCGCCTGCATTGTGTCCAAGGACGGCAAGATCCTGGGCCGGGGCCACAACATGAGGATCCAAAAGGGTAGCGCCACGCTTCACGTAAGTTATGGTGTGGCGGGAGCAAACTGGTGTCGGTAATCCGGCCGAGTAACAAGGATGCAGGGCGAGATCTCCGCCCTCGAGAATGCCGGCAGACTTCCCGCCTCGGCCTACGAGGGCTCAACCATGTACACGACTCTTTCGCCCTGTGACATGTGCACTGGTGCATGCATCCTGTACAAAGTAAAACGCGTCGTCTTGGGCGAAAACAACACTTTTCTCGGCGGCGAAGATTACCTCAGGTCGAAAGGTATCGAGGTCATCAACGTCAAGAGTGCTGAGTGCGAGGCGTTGATGCAGAAGTTTATCGCTGAAAGGCCGGGCGATTGGTAAGAGCCTGTTGCAAGCTGATTTTTGAGCATATTCAGTTACTAACGCAGACTGAGCAGGAACGAAGATATCGGCGAGCAGTAAGAATTGGGACGACTCGGCACAAATAAGTTCGAGCCTAGCTGCCGCATAAGCAAACTTGTGTTGGCAGTGGTGCAAACAGAAGCAATCGCAACTGCCTTAAATCACACTTCTTTCCGGCTTGCCAGTGACTGATCGGAAATTCCCCGTCTCTCTGCCCGCTCCCCGGTGCTTTGTTGAGATTTACGGATATTCCCAACCTTGAACACTTGCCAGCACAAGATACGTCGAGGCATAAACGGATATGAGCAGGTGTAGCGACACTACAAAATCGTACAGCGAGATGGATGATGGATTCGATGAGGCCCTGGAGATGTTGTCGATGTAGCAGTGGTCTGAGCGCAGCGTGCGGCTGACGCAATCATGTAGAAGCGACGTAACGGGTTGTGGTTGTTGGCTTCATCAGGAAGCGCATGGCTGTTGACTGAGTCGATGGCAGCTGCACATGTGCCAAAATGGCCAATGTCAACTATAGTCATTCACATTGTTCATTCCTCGAGAAGGCGGAGCGCACTTTCGAATGCATAGACAACTTTCGTGTCTGACGGACCGTCAGTGGTTACCATAAAAGCGCGTCAAGGCCACTCACAGTGCTCCCTCTTCTTCTCCAGCTCGCTTTCTGAGTTCTGGACATGAGCCATACGCGTCCGCAGTCTACGCCGTGTTAGCGGGTGGAAGTAGTCCCGAAACTACGCGGCGAGACACTGACCGATAGAAGCTCCGATCGGTTTCGTGATGTGGAGTGGTACCAGCCCAGAGATGAAAGAACTTGAGAAGTCAGCCACAGGCGGCGTCGTAGCGAGGAGGACCAATTACGCGGATGAATCGCTCAAACTCATCGTACAGCTGACGCTCTTCCTCGGTCTTCTTCTCCATCGCTTTGTGGTATCTCTGCTCCAGCTCTTGCCAGTCAAAGTCTCCTAGCGGTTGCTCTGGATCCAGCTCATCCTCATCCATCGGGAACTGAGTTTCGAGTTGTTCCTCGGTCTTGCCATTTTTGCGAGGAGGCGTTGATGTTGGCTTTGCAGAGTCATCCTCCATGTCGTCAGAATTAGAACGGGTGGAAGAGATTTCGACGGGTGAAGAGGAGCGTTGAGCACCCTGTTGTCCTGCGGCCATCTCGGAATGCGAGCGTTTCCGGGTGGGACTTGGCTCGCTTTCACTGGCACTGCCGGGCTGGCCTTCGGGGGAAGGCGGGGTGCTCATAGCGGCAAACAACTGCTGGGTGCGGGTACTGTACTCGATATGCTCGTGACCGTGGCTTACCGCGGTCAACTCGTCACGCAGAAGGTGCGCACAAGGTGTGGCTGGTGAGTTGTGGGCGGAACGTGCGCCAGGCGTTGTGTGTCCGTTCTCGCGCCAAGACGTAGGCTGCAGGGGTCTGGCCGATGCCTGCGTCACAAGCCACCACACCGAAGGCGCCTTCTACTTCGACTGCGACCACTCTTATCACTGCACCTGTCCTCTACCGCCTTCGCACTTTCGGATCTCCCGCAGTACACGCACGCTTCCGGGGCCACCAAGCGCAACGAACGCCGGCGTGGACAGCAGCAAACCGTCTATGGATAAGTAGCCGCTTGGTCGCCGTTTCCAGCAGAGCTCACCATGTACTACGGTCCATGCCCGCCAACCTTCGTAACTCCTGAGACGTGCTCGGTACCTTGAATCTCTCCTGCCGAAAACTACCTTCCATCAACCGAAGTACTCTCACCTCAACAATATGGACTGCGACCTCTGCGGCAACGAGCTGACCGCGAGGGCCCGCGTACACTGCCCGACCTGCGCTCGTGCCGCCATCTACCCGTACCGGATCGAACAAGCCGCGACGCTCTTGGATAGAGAGAAGTTTGCCCAACACGTGGATGCTGTAGTCAACGGCACCGAAGACCGGGCCGGACAGGCCGTGTCGCTTGGCGAGACTCTGGTCGATACCCATGAATGCTTCAAGAGGGTGGCTGTCGAGCGGGATCTTGCCGCGAAGGACGAGCTACAAGAGCGCATGCGTCTGATCACTGAGCAGACGGACCTCCTCAAGCGCCAGATTGAAGAAACGCGGCGTGAAATCGCCGCCCGCAAGGCTGCCATCGCTCAGCGCCATTCAGATCTCGAGTCCGCCTCCTATAACGTCGACAAGCGTCGCCAAAAGGACCTGGGCGTGGTCAAAGAGGTTATCGGAACGGTCAAGCATGCCGACGACATAGGACATCGCGAGGACATCCGCAGCAAAGTGTGGCACTGCAAACATGCCGCCGACGTCGCGGGTCTGAAGCAGCGGAGGCGCCGTTCGAAAGATGGCCAGACGAAGCTGGAGTACTACATTGGGGGTGTGCGGATATATGATCTGCGCGACTTGAACCGTACGACCCTGTTATATCCCAGACTAAGAGCTAAATTAACCGTGACAAAGCTGCTTCTCCAACTCAGGTCACCACGTCGCTTACTCTCCTGGCTGGCCTGGTCGTTCGGGTTGCAAACTACCTTGCTGTCCGGCTGCCGGCTGAGATTACTCTGCCGCACAAGGATTACCCTCTCCCGACGATCTTCTCCCCTTCCTCCTCGTACACGCATAAGGACGTGCCATTTCCGGGGACTACCCCGATCTCCTCTTCAAGCAATAGTCCCACAGCATCTCGTACTTTCGAGAACCAAAAGCCTCGTCCGCGTCCGAGACCACTTTACATTGACCGCAAATTACCCGCGCTAGCAAACGAAGACCCGACGACGTACGCCCTGTTCGTCGAAGGCGTTACGTTTCTAGCGTGGGATATTGCATGGCTCTGCCGTTCGCAAGGTCAAGTCAACGCCTTTACCGAATGGGAGGAAATTTGCCCAATGGGGAAGAACATGTTCAAGCTCCTAGTTGACGATGCTCAAGCCACCTTGGGTGCACTAGAGCAGGAGGCCGCGCGCAAAGCCGAAGCCAAGAGTGGCGCGTCGGGTCGCTCGTCGGGAGTCCCTGAGGTGGTCATGGGATACTTCTCGCATGGCATGTCCAAGGGCTTTCTGGGTAGCGCGGAGGGTACGAACTACATGAAGGGCTGGAGGTTCCAGACGGCTATGAAGGCGGTCGACCGGGTCAAGGGCCACCTGCAAGCGGAGATGCAGGGAGCGGAATGGGAGGTGCTAGACGAGAAAGAATGGGAAATGGACGAGGAGACGCCTCAAGGAATCGATTGGGCGGGGGAGATGAAGAAGGTCTCTAGCGGTACGAAGCTTGCGAGTGCAGCTATGGGCAACGGTGGCACCGACGAAGGGCAGGGCAAGGCGCGGGGATGGACCAAGTTGAAGAGCCGGAACGACGAAGCCAAGTAGGATAAGGCGGATCACGATCAGCAATCAGCCATGGCAATCGTGCGGAGTCTGTCCTGGGCAAAGCAGATCAGTCAAGGCGGCCAACGGTCGAAACACTGGCCTGTCGATTACACGCAATGCAGATAGGGCAGGACGATAAGGCCGATAGGTGGTGGAAGCGGACGGGGCAATGTAGGCACAATATGGAAAAGGAAGCAACGACATTGCGGTGGCTGCATGAAGTGCCTAGTGGCTTGACTGAAGGCTGCGCCGTAATAGCCCCTCGCGCGCTGGCAATGCAGCCCCTCGATGCTCGGGTCAAGCCCGTATTGCTAGCGACGGACAAAGCGCGCATTTCACGAACACGACGGAGCAGGACGGGACTCGGGCGGCGGTGGCGGTGATATTCTGGAAGACGGCAGCCGGGAGGGTTTGGCCGAACAGAGGGGCCGTCGCTGCACGGGGCCGCAGGCGGTGACGTCGGGCGGAGCCCTGCGTCGAAACACGCCCTTGACCCTGAGCATGCAGAAGTCAGCCCTATCGAGACAACGCCGACATGAACACCCGCCGCAGCGAACAAGCATCGCGAATCCGGACGCGCGCGCGAGGGGAGGGGCACTCCTCATCTCAGCCCCCCAGTGCCCCCCCAGCAGCCTCCCCCCAATGCGCTGGCGAAGCGGCGTCGATCGTCATAGGGCCAGTCCGCACGGGGACTGGTCACGGCGCCGGTGTGGAGCAGCAACAAGTGGAACAATACTGGAGCGCTTGGCCCATGGTCCTGCTTGGCAGCCAAGGATACGACCACCTCATTTCGCAGTGCTGATCGGAAGCGTGCGGACGACGAGCGTGGAGGGCGGCAGTTCTGGTGCAGTCGCGTGGCGTTGAGGGGCCCCTCGGCCCCAAGCGGCGCTGGGCGGCCAGGAGCCACAAAGACGCGGCCGCTAACTTCCCCGCGTAAGCAGGCGGGCGGCGGGCGTCAAGACAAGACTCCGGCGGCGTCTTTTGGCTGGGGGAGCCCTGCGGTGGGCGGCGCCCACACCGGGGCCCATGTTAGCAGTGGCCAGTGCGCCAGGGGAGATTGCAGCATTCGGCACCACCACGACCGAAAATAGCCTGGCTCCGGATCCCCAGAGCCTCTCAATTGCCTCATGCGGCCGCCTGCGCCATCGAGCGATCGCCCAGGCACAATCTCAACGCCGCCCCTGGCCGTCCGCCGCCTCCATCAAAAGGCGGGCTGCCCACCGTTCATCGCAACCCTCACCACGGCATCTAGCTCTCACGAAGGCATTTGCCCCAGTCGCTCTTTTCCTCTGCTCGTTACTTCCGCTTCACTCTTTCAGCGGTCCGCTCTCTCTAATCTTTAATCGTTCTTGTTGCTACACTAGTAATCGACATGAAGTCTGCTCTTCTCGCCGTGGCTGCCACGGCCCTGCTCGGCAACGCCGCTGCTGGTGCTGTCCACGACCGCCACCAGGGCTTCCACAACCGTCGCAGCCCTCTCGAGGTCCGCAACGATGATAACGAGGTCTGCGGTTGCACCACCTACGTGACCACCATCACCGGCCCGGCTACCAGTGAGTCCAATCCCACAACACTTCACTTCACTTCAGTGCCATTCTAACATATCCCACCAGTTGCTCCCACCCCCGAGTACTCCGTTCCCGCTGCTTCTCCCTCGAGCCCGGCCGGTGTTCCCTCGGCCCCTGCTGGCTCTCCCTCGGCCCCCGCTGGTACCCCTTCGGCCCCCGCTGGCTCTCCTTCGGCCCCGGCTGGCACCCCCTCGGCCCCGGCTGGCACCCCCTCGGCCCCGGCTGGCTCTCCTTCGAGCCCTGCCGGCGTGCCCACCAGCTCCAACGTCGCGGGCGTTCCCGGCAGCACCCCCGCCCCCGCCGTGCCCACGAGCGCTGCGCCGACGCCCAGCCAGCCTGCTACCCCTGAGGCTCCGGCTCCCACGCCCGTTGTCTCTACGTACGCTACCCCTGGCACGTACACCATCCCGGCCACCACCATCACCGTCCACGACACCACTACCGTCTGCGGTGCTTCCACCACCAGCCTGACCCCTGGTGTCAACACCTACGGTGGTGTGACCACTTCGGTCGTCACCGCGACCACCATCACCTGCCCGTACGCCACCGTCGAGACGGCCGACTCCACGACCACCAGCGTCATCAAGACCACCACCTACACTTGCCCGGCTGGCGGCGAGTACACGGTCGTTCCTCCCTACACCACCAGCGTTCCGGAGGGCACCGTCACCCACTTCCCCACTCCCGCCACCTACACCCCTGGCACCTACACGGCTCCCGAGCAGACCGTCACCATCACCAAGACCAACGATGTCTACGTCTGCCCCGCTGCCACTCCTCTTGGCGGTACCCCCAGCGCCAGCTCCCCTGCTACCGCTACGCCCAGCAGCAGCGTTGACGGCGTTGTCGGCAGCCCCTCCAGCACCCCGGCCCCGGTTGCCAGCACTCCCGCTGGCGCTGTTGGCACCCCCTCGGCTTCCACCCCCGCTGCTGCCGCCTCCTCCACCCCCTCCCAGGGCGCTGGTGGCTTCACCCACAACGGCAACCAGTGGGCCATGACCTACACCCCCTACAGCTCCGACGGCCAGTGCCGCGAGGCTTCGGGCGTCATGGAGGACCTGAAGGACATCAAGAGCAAGGGTTTCACCACCGTCCGTCTCTACGCCACCGACTGCGATGGCCTCAAGACCGTTGGTGATGCTTGCAAGGAGATTGGTCTGCGCATGATCATTGGTATCTACGTCAAGGAGACTGGCCTCAGCGGCTCCGACATCTCCGAGCAGGTCACCGACATCATCCAGTGGGGCCAGGGCGGCATGTGGGAGCTTGTTGACCTCGTCGTCGTTGGTAACGAGGCTGTCTTCAACGGTTACTGCACTGCCTCGGAGCTCGCCAGCTTCATCACCAGCTTCAAGTCCAAGATCACCAGCGCCGGCCTGTCTCTCACCAAGATCACCACCACCGAGACTCTCAACATCCTCCAGGGTACCGAGTTCTCCGCTCTCTGCGACGCCATTGATGTCATCGGTGTCAACGTCCAGCCCTACTTCAACTCCGAGTGCACTGCCGACAAGGCCGGTGACTTCGTCGTCTCCCAGCTCGAGCTCGCCAAGAAGGCTTGCCCCAACGTCTCTGATGTCCTGAACCTCGAGTCCGGCTGGCCCCACCAGGGTGGCGCCAACGGTGCTGCTTCCGCCTCTGGCGACGAGCAGGCCACCGCCATCAAGTCCATCATCGAGAAGGCCGGTACCAACTCGGTCATCTTCTCGTACGGCGACGACAGCTGGAAGAGCAGCGGCGAGTTCGGTGTCGAGCAGTACTTCGGCTGCGCTGACCAGTTCGAGCTCATCTCCGGCACCCTCAAGATCGGCGGCCTGTCCCTGTCGGTCGACATCGGCTCGGACGGCATTGACGTCGACCTCGACCTCAACCTCTAAGCGGCTCGTTGATATTCGTCTAGTCTGAAGGAAATTCCCTTAGTCTTTTGTAATTTCGTTGATATCAAATTCTCCTGTATCATGATGGAGCGTCTTCGTGTGTCTTACTAGTGTTGTGTAGCATGGGGAAGATTGGAGATAGAGCGGTTTTGAAATAGTAGTTGTTGACTGTTGTCGAAATATAGGTGGTTGTACATCATCCTATCGTGGCGTGCCCAGTGAAAAGAACATGCCTTGTGTAATCTACTGTCATTCTAGTGTATAATATCTAGTTTTATTGCCTTAGAGAAAGAAAAAAAAGAAAAGGATACCCAAGCATCCGTTTCTCTCCGTTCCCCTTCGCTGTGTATGACTTGTACGAAGCCCGAAGAAGGAAATCCGCGTGCATATCCCCTTGGCTTCGTGTACGTGTTTCACCCTCGCCTGCTTGAAAACACAGCATCTCCCCATCCCTCCCCACTCTTCCCCTCCGCATGAAAAACAGAACAAGCAAGCATAAAGGCACCGACGCCGCCAAGAGCCACGAGCCCACACATTCCGCAACCCCCCCCCCCCCCCCCCCCCCCCCCCCCCCCCCCCCCCCCCCCCCCCCCCCCCCCCCCCCCCCCCCCCCCCCCCCCCCCCCCCCCCCCCCCCCCCC
>JAFISB010000110.1:0-129905 GCA_022560015.1 Diplodia mutila | reverse complement strand
GAGGGGGGGGCCCCCCCCTGCGGGCAAAGTGCCCCCCCCCACAAGCACCCCACCCCCCCGGATATTTGGGAGGGTCGGGGGGGGGGCAAAAAAAAACCCCCCCCCCCCCCCCCCCCCCCCCCCCCCACAAAAAAAAAAAATATGGCAATGAATCTTCACTGCTTTCATTTACAAGGAAGCTCCTCCCCATTCAGCACCATATACACGCACCACGCGTCACGACTTCAAGGATCGAAACGCTCTGCGACTGCGGGCGACAACAGAGAACCCGACCCTCTGGTCTTCGGAAGAGGACGCATTTATTCAACATTCAAGACTTCATATCCACGTCCGGACACACCTACCAACGTAAGTTGGATACAACATCTTCGGCGAAACAAGGTCGACAGGGCCGAATCCTTTCTTTCTTCCGTCGTGGAAAGAGCCTTAAATGTCAATTCACTGGGAAAAGGTTGGTGGTGCTTGATGAGCCTGAGTGCTGGAGAAGCGTAACCTTATTTCTTGATCCGAAGTTCGGAAACTACGTCGAAAGAAGAAGAGAAAAAAAAATTTATATTGACTTTATTCGAACTTAAATGCTATAATCCCAACGCCAACGTCTATTCGTAGCGCTTTCAGGTCGCAAACAAGGACTTTGTTTCGGCAGGCATGGTTTTCTTACCGTCAACTTCCCTTTGTCGGAAGCGACATCGATGAGGGGGATGGAGGAAAGAAAGAACTGAAGATGCTCGATCATGTCCACGCCCATCTCCTTACTTCTGCCCTCCAATAGGAAGGCGAACACGCAGAACAAGAGTGGCCGTATGACCAACACGAAAAAAAATTCCCTGAGCAAAGAGCAATTGAGCTAGGCAGCAATCTTGCATGAAGCATGAATGGAAAAAATGGAAGAAAAAAAGGGCTCTCTTCGGCTCATGCCGAACGATGCTACTTTTACGGTAATGCAAGAATGTACACAGCCCCCGGCATAGAGACCCTTCTCTTTGTGTGACATCGCCGCTCTCTCTTCTGAGTCACTTTCTCTCTCTCTCTCTCTCCTCTCCTCTCCTCTAAGCAAAGTCTCGAGTCCCTTTCCCCGTCTCGTGACTACTAGCGGAATGAGGCAATAATCTGTGTGTGTGTGAGGCTGATATTACACAGTCCTCCGGTCCGACATGACGCGCGCAATGGTTCCGAGACCGGCGATCTCGATAACCTGGTATCCGAAAGGAAAAAGTGGCGGGTTAGTCCAAGCTCATCTGATGCGGAAATATGGAATGAGGAAGTAGAGACAGCGTTTGGTTGCGGTGACTGGGGGAAGGGAACGATATGGTGACATCGTAAGACCAGAGACAAGAGGGTAAGCCAAGTTTCGCCCAGCGCAGCGTTGTAGTGCAACCGCGCCAATATGATCTGCAACAAGGGAGAGGTATGTGCAAAAAGCCACAAAGAGCCGCTGCCACACGTCCTCCTTCCCAAACCGGCCATGGCGACGCCAAATGTGGTATTGTGCCGGTTGATTTGGGAAAAGTGGAGACGGGACTGCCAAAAAGCCACCGCTGCACACGCGCTGAGACAGGGTGAAAGCGTAACTTAACGTACCTTCTCGTGCCAGCTAAGCAGCACGCTCATGGCCTGACCACCGCCCTCGCCGCTACCGATGCGCGAGGATATCGTAGACACTTGTGAGAAGCCGGTTGGCTGGGGGGTAAGGCTCGACTTGGATCCAGATGGGGCGCCTTGGGACATGCCCTTGTAGCTGTAACCATGGTCAATACCCAGGCTCGCAATGTCTTCAGGTGTTGAGCCGCTTGGACGACCGAAAGGGAAGTGGAACGTTGGAATTGAGCGATCAAAGGAGTTCCCGACCAGTCAAAAACGCAGAGGCAAAAGATCAGAGTGGTTCGTGCGACTCTTGTCGCACGACTAACGCGGGCACGGAATAAGACGTACAGGTACTTCATAAGCGCGTCCAGAACCTCGGGACCGCCTTCAGACTCGTATATCCGGCCCAGGATAGGGGACATTTCCGACGCGCGGATGGACTGGAGGACCTCAATGACAGTGGCGGTGTGGACGTCCTGCGGGAGTAACATTGGGGGTCAGCAAATGCGCGCCAGGAAAAGCATCGCGCCATCCGCGCCGCAACACGCCCCAACGGTGTGGCCGGGGAAGGAGAAAGCCGGCGGAGACGAGGCGGGCGAGCCAATGGCCCATGCCGCCCATCCCCTCGTTCAGGCAGCCGGCGCACCCACACGCAGCAGCGCATTCTCACGAAGCCTGAAAGACCGCCCTCCTATACCCTCCCCCACCCCTCCCATGCCTGCGATATTTTCCAATATTTGCCGGGGGCCGGGGCGCCCGCGGCGACGACAGAGGGAACTCACCTTCCCTTGCTGATCAGCCCCGTAGGGCGCATTCTCGAGGGCGCCCCTCAGCGCGCCCTCGCTGTCGCCGCCCCTGAGCAGCTGGCGGATCTGGCCAGCCAGCGTCTGCACGTCAGCCGTGGCGACAGGCACGACCGAGGGCGTCAGGGAGGCCATGTCGAAGTTGGCCGGCGAGTCCGGGTCCAGCGCATCGACGTTGATGGTGCGCCAATTGATGTTCGCCATGTTGAAGGTGGTGGGTGCGTGGCGGAGGCGGAGCTAGCTGGGCTGCTGCGGGGAGAGGGGGGAGGGGAACGGTGGCCGGGGCGGCTTCGTCGGGGGGGCCAGCTCAGGCGGGTCGGTGAGTGTGCGCTGGCTTTTTTCTTCGCGGGCGTTGTCTGAGACCGGAGTGCAGGACGGGAGCGCGGGCGTACGAGAGGAGGCGGAGGCGTTGGCTGCTGGAGGTGAGGTAGGTGGGCAGGCAGCTTGGGCGGTGACGACGTGGGGTGCTCGCTGCAGCGGGCCGCAGGCGGGTCGCTCGCTCTTGGCGGCCGCTGCTCGTCCAGCACAACAAGCCTCGCTCCAAAAACAGCACCAACCCTGGACCCCCGGCCGCGCTGTCCGCTCCGCTAAGTCGCACAAGCAAGGGTTCGGGCGACGCGGCACACGGGAACTGGATGCGAGATATGTGACGCCTCCGCTGGCCGAATCGGGAGTCTCGACGGGCGGCCCCAGGCAAGCGCGCTGACCGGGAAACAGGGCATGCCCGCCAGATCTCTCGCCGGCTTCATGGATGTGCCAATCGATCAGCCGCCCGCCTCAAGCCGGCTGCAGCAGGTGCGGGTGACAGCCAGCGGGACCGCCTTCCGATGCAGCCCTGTGCGACCGTCACACGTCCACAACCCCGGGATGGCGCTCCTCTCTCCTCACCAGATCGCGGCGGAAAACACACTTGTCGAGAATGCAAATCGTGATTAGGTGCATGTTCTACTAGCCCGCCGTCTCCCCCTGTCCAAACAAGTAAGACGGCAATGCTCTCTAATGATACACACAGACAAAGGCTTTCCCAGACCATCTCCCCTTCGCGCCGGAATTGCTCAACTTGCAGAAATCATTCATGAATCCGAACGAGTTCCGTATTGTACAGTACAGGGTCCCCAAAGAAGCCGTTGCGTGTGCGTGCAGAGCGAACTGCGGAGTGAAACGAAGTCTATGCCAATATTCCCAAAACGGTGGGTAAAAAAAAAAACACAAGGAAACAAAAATCCAAGAGGGTCAATAACGAAAGCAGCCCCAGTTTTGGTATCCCCTTTTGCGTGAGCAAACCCATGATCTAATATAACGCCTGATGAAACACTTTTGGCATGGAGAAAAGCAAGGAGGCGTCCGTCGCTACTAATGATACACTGCGGCGCAAAGCAGGCCGCTCGCAAATCGAATCGCTCGAGGGGGTATTAAACATGTCGAAGGTAAGTCGCAGTCGCTCGTATTAAAAAGTCGTAGTAACCGAGAGTCGAACGTCGAAGAAGGCCATAAAGTGTGTGGGGCGACAGAAAGCGGAAGACGTGCGTGCGAGTGCGAGGGATGGCAAGTCGTCTGCGCAGGGGCCGATGTCAGTACTTGATGCGGTGTGCATATGCAAGGTGTCGCCGCTTGACAGGCGCTCGGGACAAGACTTACGATGGACGATGCCGAACCCTGCGGCTTTTCCTGGCGAGGACAGCACTAGCGCGACGACGCATCACCAAGGCCAGCCAGGTGAGGAAGTCATGCTGACTGGCTGCCGTCAAGCCAGGCGAACACCGTGGCAGTTCTCATCTGCGCTTGGGCGGCGGCGGCTGGGTGGGCTTGGGCGTGCCGGTCGTGTCGTAGGCACCGCGGCCCATGTTGGTAGAGGCAGAGGCGGTCTCCCGGAGAATCATCTTGCGAGTTGAAGCCTGCTTAAATGGTTAGCCGGTTGCTCGCACGAGACGCAGTCAGCCGCGGAGAGTCAGCGGAGGAAACTTACGGAAAAGACTGGCGAAGGCGTGCTGGTGTAAGCGGCAGCTTTCTCAGCTGCGGGTCCGGGGGGCGATTAGAAAGGCGGGAGGAAGCGGCCGGGCGGGTGTGCGAGGCGGAAGGACCGGAGGCGAAAGATTATCAAGCGACGGCGGGTTGGTGTTGCAGACCACAGAGGCGAACGCGGAGCGAGGAGAAAGGCGGGAGGAGGCCGGAGTGGGACAGGCAAGCAAACACTTGCTGCGGGAGGAGGAGGGAGGAGGTAGAGAGGCGTCGCCTTGGGTTGGAGGGTGGAGGCTTGGATGCGTGGGATGGGGTAGAGGATGGGCGCTGGTGGTAGATATAGAGCATGCCCCTTTCCAACGCAAAAGCACTGCAACCTAGCTTGGCAGGAAGCGAGAGACAAATGAAATTTGGACGCATTTCGCAGACATGACATGACGTGCCGGCCGACGGCTCTTCGGGCTGTTTCAAAGGAGACCCTGCTCTGCGCAAAAGCCATAATTTCTGGCAAATGGCAAGGGGATCGACGGCACAGATGTTCCAGCAGTTCCAGCGGAAGGGATGCCCCTGGCTTGCGGTCTCGTACCTGGCATGAAATTCCGCTAACGCGAGCAGCCCGTTTCCACCTCAGCACGCCGGCGTCCAGCAGGGAGCGCGCCTCTGCCAACGCCCATACGCCCGCGCCAACGCTCTTGCAGTGAGCCGCGCGCCCTGGCTGCTCACCAGCACCAGCACCAGCGCCAGCTGCAGCCCGCTCGCCACCGCAGCAGCGTCGATGACACCGCGTCCGTCTGACGCTGCGCAACAGCTGGCGCGCCCCATGGCCGGCCGGCGGCCAGTGAGCCTGCCGTCAATGCGCGCTGGGCCGTGACTCGCGGCCCTGAGGCACTGAAGCCCGCTAGAACCTGACTAGAACCCGTGCCAAAGCGGGCTAAAGCGTGCTAGAAGCGCGCGGGAAGGCATCCGACGCCGCATCGATGTGCGTCCACCGTCTCCAGCTGCGACGCCGCCGCCGGCCAACGCCCAGCGAGGCCTGCTGCCTCCCAGCCTCGCCCCCCGCCGCCTCCCGGGTCGCTGGTAAGCTCGCAGCGACCCAAATCGGCGGTCGGAAAGCTGCCGCTGGCGACTATCAGCGTTATCACCGCTGATTCACAGCCTGCGTCAGAGCACCGCTCCAGCCCCCGCACGTGGACGTGGACGCAGACGCCGCACCGCTGGCCCTTCGCCGTCCTTCGCCTGTGCCTCGCTCGCCCGCGCTGGGCACCAGGCGAGCTGCTGGATGAGGCCCGGAGCAGCCCAGCACGGCGCAGCCGAGGCCCGCGCGGCACCCCCCAGCTGCTCCCGCCGCTCCAATCACTGCTGCCGGGCTTCTGGAAGGCCTCTCGAAGGACGCACGTCTCCGTTTGATCGCCTCGCCGCCAACGCCCGTCCCCTTGCCCTTGCGGGCAGCGCAAACGCCGCCACTCTAACTGCGAACGCTCACATTTCCGCCGCCTCCAAAAGCAATGCGGACCCGGTTTGCGCTGCCTGTGTGACGGCGGATCTGCCTTTTGATCGCTCAAACACGTCGCATCTGCCGGATGCGCCTGCAAGCCTTCCGCGCTGGGAGCTGCGCCTATCCTTCCGCGCCTTTGTTCTGCAAGGACGGGGGCGCTGGGCCGGGTCGCACGCACCGCGATCCCAAAACGCCAACGACGACTGTCTTGAACTTATTGACCGGTCGTATTGTATCGTCGGTCGGCAAAAGACTACGCGGCACAGACAGCCCGCGCGATTTCTCGCCCTCTCGCTTCTTCCCCAGGAATCGGCCGCTCTGCGGCGCCCTGCCCGCTGCTCTGGTTCGATGAACTGCTCGCCAAACCGGCAGCCGTTGGGGTATGACGATACCGAATACATAGGGGCCAACCTGAGACGCGACGCGGTCGCGAATAGACTGCGGCTTGCACCGCGCCCGCCAACCTAATCGTCGTTTGGAGCGTCGCGAGCGCCAACGGCCGCAAGAACGACCAGTCGACCGACGGTGCTGGCGAAGCTTGTCGCCGGCTTGCACATCAATCTCCGCGTCCCGCATCGCGCCGCCGCGTGGTGGCTGGCAGCTGGCAGCTGGCGAGTCGCGGCATCGCTGTCACATCCAACAGTGCAAAAGAAAATAAAAGCTGGGCCTGCCGCGCCGGCCCTGGTGCGCTTGCGCTTGCGGGGATGGTCGGAAGCGCGGGAGAACGTTGCGAGGCTTCGTTAGCTCCAAGGTTGCTGCATCGGCTCTTCCAATCCGGCGGAAGCGAACACAGGGATGGGTTGGATGCGATCAGCTGTGCAGGAGGTCCCATCCCGGCCGCACGTGGCAGTGGGCCGCTGCCCTGTGAAAAGGAGGCGTCTTGCATATGCGCCGTCACCGTTACAGATTCCATCTCATGTTCAGCCTCCCCAAATCGACGCTGCCGTACGCAAGTCCACGCCCCAGGCTCAGCCCGCCCGCGGTGAGCCACTCGGGCGCCTACGCGTCGCAGCTGCTGCGAGGCCAGCGCAGGGGAAACGACGGCCCGGCCTTGGCCTTTGGGAGCAACGTTTCACGCGCCAGTCCGTCATTTGGCTTCTTCATCCCAAGCCCAGCCCGCCTCTGGGATCCCCCTGGCGATCACGGCGATCGCTCTGGATGCGGCACCGTTGGCTGACGGTGGCGCTCATTTGCTGCCTGTTTGATCAGCATCCCGGGCAGCAACAAGCGATGCTCGCCCTCCGCCCGCTGGACCCTTTGCCCACCCAAGGCGATGAACATGCCCGTCGCGGCCCGGCCGAGCGGCGACGGGTTGGAGAGATTGCTAGCGAGCGCGCCTTGTTCGAGAATTTTCCGTCGTTACGGCGATCGCCATATGGCCCATCTCGCATTCCGCCCGCTCAGACCTCATCTTGTCCGGGAACGACTGGCGCTGCGCAAGGTCAATCGCTGTCCCTCCCTCTCGGGGCTCTCGGGATCCAATCGCCCGGCTTGCGGGACGTCGTTGCACAAGGCTGAGCGACTCAAAGCTCGGTGAGCAAAAATTTTACCAGGCCAGCAACCCTGCCCGTCCGGACGCTCCTTTTCCCAATTCAGAACATGTTCATCTGCTGCCTTTCATCATCGATCTCCCAATGCGGGTGTCCCAGCAACATTGCCCGGCCGGACTGCATCTGGTCCTGGCGGCATGGGTAGCAGCAGGATCTGGAATCTCGAAACTGTGCGTCCAGCTGCTGTGTTCCCCAGGCGCCACCCGTTGGTGAGGGAACGACAGCTGACTACCTGAGCCTGTGACACGGAACCGTGAGAGGTATTATCAAACATAGCTTCTTCGGTGCCGTTGAGTTGCCCAACAAAAGCATGAGTTTCTATTGAAGGTACGACCGCCCGCTGTAGCATAAGGCAGTTTGCTCGCACAGGACTCGTGTCCCGGGTGATTGGTGCAATATTAAGTCAGAGGCAATTACGAAAGCGTTTGTCGTCGACCATCACGAAGTGCTCGCCATCCCTGCCGCCGAAGCCACCGGCTCCGCAACGAGAATTCAAGTTCGTACGTCGAAGCTTATTGCGGACGTCTTCACCCGCATTCCACCTCCCTTCCTTCCGGGGTGACTGTCAGCAGACTTTTGCTTTTTCGCGAAGGATTCACCTTATCGGCGACACTTTCTGAGTAAGCTGGATGGCACGTCTGGCCAGCCTGGAACTACTGCAGGGACATCAGCGCTTGCGCCTAGCGGCGATGGTCTCCACTTCCCGCAGGCACCCACCGAGACCGCGATGGGATTACCCGACCATCTCGCTCTCCCAGCACGCAGGATCCGGCCTCCGTCTCCGTCCCCGAAAAGACCAACAGATGATTTCCCGCGCATGGCTTAGGCCCGAAACATCTGCGGCGCACCGCCGCTCTCGAGCCACATCAGCACTGGGCGCCCCGTCTCCCTATCGCGGCTTCCAGAAGGGCTGGAGAACAACGCGGCTCAACAGAAGTGGTTGACGTGGCTTGTCGGACGCGGAGGCTTGGGCCAGCAGAGGCCCCAAGTCGGGAACGTGCTTGACGAAGCGCAGCCTTACGGACGCTGTCAACGCTCTGTTCGAGAAGGGTGGCGGGTTGTGTTGGTGGTGCTTGCACTGGTCGGATAAGAACGCTCGGCGGCGCGAGCGGGAGGGTTCGAGCGCGCTGCAGCGAGCTGCTCTATCGGGCCGTTCACGGCTTTATAGTGCCATCGCCATCGCCCCTTATCCACAGCTTCCATGGCCCGCCCGCAGTCTTCCAGAAGCTCGCGAACTCCCGCCAACCCGGCCCAATAAGGTCCGCCCGGTCTGGGGTAGCCATGGTGCCGCGTTGCAGCCCAGCACGCCCTTAGTCAGGGGACCAAGGTGCCTGCTCACCACTCTGCCGTGTGCCGTGTCGGGCGCCGCCGTGGCTTCTTTCGCGCGGTCGGCTAAGGATCCGCCTTCTAGAAGGCTGGGGAGGATTTTCGACGCAACCCTCAGGGGTAAGCAGCGGCATCCCAGGCTCGTAGGGCGGGCACCCACCTCTTTTTGGGTTTGACGTTAAGCTTCCCTGTCGAGGATATGGTCGCAAACATCGTTTAACTCGAGACGCGGGTGTGTGAGGAAGACAGATTTGACCCGAGTCGTCTCCTGCAAATTTGAAAGCTAGACAGAGGTGCATCGACGACTCCATCAAGAAGGCACGCCTGGTCGGACTTTGCGACGTTGACAATGGGTCGACGTCTTTGCGTGAAGTGGCCACCGTGGGCTCACGTGCGGCGCGTCGCGTCCACGTGACCGCGGGCGACGTGCGACGTGCGACGTGCGACGTCATCTCTGAAAGGTTCATTGATCGAATTGGCAAACGGCAGCAGCAGCATCTTCGTTGAACCCCCCACCTCTGCTCTCCTTCCTCCACCACAACCACTCCGCTCAGACATGTCTGCTCGACGGAAGCCGTCCCGCAGCTCCGCCAGCTACAACGAGCCTCCGCCCAACGCCACTATGGAGAACGACAGCACAAGCCCTCACCGCACGTCTCTAGCACGGCGCTCGCCTTTCCTGCCCACACGCCTCGAGCTCCTCCTCCTGTCGATCTATCCCGCCACGCTGGTGCTCGGTTCCGTCTTCTCTATCATCTCGCCGACGACGCGCAATGCTCCCTACAGCGCCACGACGCAATCGCATCCCGTCGACCAGGCCCCGTCATACTTCGCCCAGAAGAAGAACATCTTCAACGTGCTATTTGTCAAAAAGGGTTGGGCATGGACGACGGGCGCGCTGTTCCTGTTCGTGCTGACGCACCCGAGCCTGGGCCCTCCGATGCGGCCCGTCCTCACGCCGCGAAGGGTGCGCAGCGTCCTGCGCTGGGCACTGGTCACGCTCGCCTGGGTCTTCGTCACGCAGTGGTTCTTCGGGCCGCCGCTTATCGACACCCTCTTCCGCTTCACCGGCGGCCAGTGCGAACTGGTGCGCGACCCGGGCGCACGCGAGGCCATGTCCGACGCACGCGAGTACATCACGGCTGCAACGTGCAAGGTCGCCGGTGGCGTGTGGAAAGGGGGTCATGACATCAGCGGGCACGTCTTCCTGTTGATCTTGGGCAGCCTCCTCCTCTGGCTGGAGATCCTGCCTGCGGTGCTGCGCTCCGAGGGTCTGCGCGACGGCCGTCGAATCGTCATGTCTGACGGCAAGACACGCACGGCTGGCGCTGAGGCTCAGCGCGAGAGCCACTCGTACTCGGCTGTCGTCGAGAAGGACCCTGGCCTCGGGGTCAAGGTGTCGCTGGGGGTCATGGCGCTTAGTTGGTGGATGCTTCTCATGACGGCCGCCTTCTTTCACACGTGGTTTGAGAAGTTCACCGGGCTGCTGGTCGCCTTTTCCGCCATTTGGCTCATCTACTTTCTTCCGCGCGGCGTTCCGGCATACCGCGCCGTCATCGGCATGCCGGGGGTGTAGTCGATCAAGGGGCTTGACATGGGGGCTCGCGGAGAACGCTTGGGACACGCTCAGATACTCATGACTTTCCTTGGCTGACGTCTTTCTCGTACTACGCCACCGATAATCGCAAGATACTACCCTCCTCATAGACTCATGCTTCGCTAGCGCTCCGTTGTTGTAGATTTATCGGCATAGCGTGGAAATTTTGGTTGCAACGCCAAATAAGCAAGGAAATTGCGAGATTCCCCAATCCCCTCACGTGTTTCTGATGCCCGCGACGTTTCAGGCCGTCCCATCACTTGCATCCTTCTAATTAGGTACCGGGAATCCAAATGTTGGAATACATACAACGATCATCCTTCTGCTCTCCACGTTGCGGAAACAAGTTGCCACGGCCCAAGGATCATGGATGATGATGGCCCTTGGTCGTCCACCCCGCGAATTTGATGAGGCTAACCGTTGCCTCATTTTTTTTTTCCTTTCTTGTTAAACTACTTCCCTGAAGCTGCTGCATACACAGAAGTATGTGCTTCTCAAACAGAATCCGGTTGACGCCCGTCAGAGATATCGACATGGACGCCGACACGAACGTTTGGGTCCGACCTTCGCGCCCCGCCCCGGGTCAAGAGCGTCGGTTTCCAGCAGCACGAAAATTCAATAGTCCCTTCCCGCCGGAGAAAGCACACGGGGTATCGGTGAGCGCTCAAAGGGCACCCCGAGGCATCCCATCCCCAAGGCGGGGATCCCTCCGCTCGATCGGTCCGCGCCCGCGTTCGCAAGAGCAACGGAGTTGGACGTCTGAGTCAAAATCTTCCTCCTGCTCGTCCGACGAGGAGACCAAACCCCGGCAGCAATATCTCATACCCCGCACGAAACGCGCACATCTCGAAGCTGCGAGTCATCTCCAACAAGGTTAGGCCTTGTCGCGCTGGGGGAAAAGAAAAAGAAAAGAAAAGGCGCGCGGGCTGCCCTGCCCTGCCTGCAACAAGCCGCAACGGGGGGGAGGGGAATCGTCCGACGTTTTTCCCCCCCTCCGGCCCTGGAGCGATCATCCTTGGAAAGAGAGGGAGAGAGGCGAGGTTCGCCGGATATTTTTCCGGGAATCCCGATGTCTGCGGGTTTTTCGAGGTAGGTACCCCGACGCGTGCTCAGCTGCGTTCTCCGTTTGGGGGATGATTCGGGGAAACTGCTTCTTGGCTGTGTTGCTTTGGGTTGGAGATAGGTGCGTAGGCGTGGCTGCGGCGGGTGACTGACAAAAGAATTGAGCCCGCCCGTGTCTAGTGAATCCGATATCCGGACGCGATTCTCTGCATTCAAGGCTTCCGTCTACGTCCGGACATTGGATTCAGCTACCCACGTAGGAAGTATGTAGCGTCCTCGGTGGGACGGAAAGGGCTCAAATTCTCTGTCACCCGCTGTGTGGCTTCCATGGCTCTTTGTCCAGGATCTCTGCCCGGAGGCATGTTTTAATTGTTGTGCTTGCCTTTTTTTCTCTCTCTCTGCCTGAGCTGTGGTACTGCGGTTTGAACCGGATCACGTACAGCTCACTCGCCGCGATCAATGGTCTCGTTGTTGAACTGAACGGATTGCTCCCTGCACATACTATCTCTGGATGTATCCGCACAAGCTCGGGACTCGCATGTACGTCCCGGATGTTTGCTCCAACTACCCACGTCGGAAGTGTGTTAGAATCTACATTTGCTTCCAGAAAGTTGCTTCAACTACCCATGCAGAGGGAGCACAATGCGGGACGCAGCAAGATCAAATCTTTGGCAACCCAACATGCCTCCAAGTGCCTTACACCAAGTGCTACAGGACATGAGGAACAGACCACGCTAATCCACTTGCGGACTTCCTAATTAGGCTAAGTAACTTGGCGGCGCCGAGAGCCTTACAACACCCGTCGGCTGTTATTGCTTCCACCTCCTCAATCACGGCATCGTGCCGCCGCGTGTGTGCGGGACTCGATGCGAACATTGCATGTGAAGAAAGTCGAAGATTGCAGCCGGCCACAAAATTTCCACCGAAGCTGCCACAATCACCCCATTCGGGACTCAACGCCGCGACTCGGCACAAACAGGAAATCTACTCGTACTTCCAAGTTCTGGACACCCCGGTTCTTTCGGAAGTAAGAGAAAGAGAGATGGAGCACCGACACCAACCTCATCAAAGCTCCGCGCCTCCTTTTCCTCTTTCCCCGGACGCAGTCACCTCACATCACGACATGGCCCCGAGCCTCGATAGCCACGTCCGCCTCATCGTCCCCCGGCGCACCCTGCTGTCATGGTCACACCAGCCCCGAACCCTTTTCCCAACGCGACATTCACATGGGCCAGATGTATCCGTTAAATTGCCGGTGCTATCGTCCGATTCCCACGGATGCGGATGGGCCGGGGGAAAGAGCAAAGTGGTTGCAGGGCAAACAGGCGTGACCTGGCCTGATGCCGCACTGCCACGACTTACGACTGCCCATCGTGTGAGGATGGCTTCCGTGGCTTCTAGAACCGGAGACCCCTCGTCGCGTCGCATGTGAGAGAGGGGAGGAGGAGCAGGCAGCAGAATTTCGGACGCTGTTCAGATGAAGTTGTTCGATTGTTATCCCGGTGGCTTTATACTATATATCCGGCCCGTCTCTTTTTCGACGTGAAATCGAACACACGAGCGGCCGGGGCGAAAGAAACCAGGAAAAAACCAAAGAAGAGCAAAACGTCGGTTTTGAGAGAGTCATCCCTTCCTCCGCATCGACCATGCCGCACGCCGGACCCTCTCGCATCCTCCTCGTCGTCGCCTGCAAGTCACTCGCCTCCGGCAGAGCAGTCAGGGCGGACGTCAGACGCGTGCTGCAGTCAGTGATACCCCCTTTCGGAACGCCAAATTTGCAACGATACTGAACTTTACGGAGCAGGAAAAGCAGGGACAATCGAGACGAACAAAGGAATGCGGGAATGAACGGTTCTTCGGAGTGACAGCCAAGGGGCTTGCTGCTCTTACAGCCCGGCACCCCCCACATCTCGGTCATGCTCGCAGGGAGTCGAAGCAACCATCTGGATTTAGCATATCTATAGCGTTTATACTATATCCGGTTCGTCTCTTTTTTTAATATAAAATCGAATATACGAACGATAAGAATAAAAGAGACTAAAAAAAATGAAGAAGAATAAAACATTAGTTTTGAGAGAGTTATCCCATCTACGGTATTAACCATATCGTATACCGGAACTTCTCGCATCCTCCTTAAGTCCACACCACTTTGACCTGTCTCACGCCCAGTCAGCTACGTTCTCATGCGGTAGAAAGGTTGATCAACCTGCGGTGGATTCAGCAGGCCACCGAGCACCCGCATTGGCAGAGGGCCGCGCGCTGGATGTCCTTGTAGCTCATGCCCTGGCGGCATCCGCGCCTGAGTTCAACCTTGGTGTTGGCAACGAGAACCGTCTCCTCTGGTTCGGACGGGATAGTCGTCGTGTCCTTTTTGAAGGTTTGGACGATCAAGTTCGAGCGGACGTAGCGTTGAATGCGGAGGGACTTGAAAGCCGGGGATCGACCGCGGCCGACACCCACTTTTTTCCGCGAGGAAGGGACCAGTCAGTTGGAGGAGCATGGACTTGATACTCATGCTCTCGAGGCGGCGGGTGGCGAGAGCGGTGTGGGCGGTGGAGCCGGAGAGCAGAGCCAACGGTTCCGTCACTGTAGGTTTCTAATAACTACTCTTAGAAGAACGTACTGGTATCAGGAATAGGCGCGATGCTAGTAGCTATTCCGCGTGTGTCCATCGCGGCCGGAGCCGAGTTTCTGCGAGGGCGATGGCGGAGCGTTGGCGCCGTAACTGTGTTACTTGGGTGGACGATGACGGAGCTGCTTCGCTGACGGAACACTACCGGCGGGTGAGCCTTGTCCTTAACTTCCATATTACACTAGACTTACGTGGGCAGCTGAATCTAACATCTGGACGCGGTTGTCTGCATTTAAATCTCACATCTACGTCCGGATCTTTTCTTCAACTGCCTACGTAGGAAGGTGTTCAATACTCGCATCTACGTCCGGAGAACGGATTCGACTACCCACGTAGGAAGGCTCAAATCCACCATCACCCGCCGTGAGTGCGTTGTTTTCACCACGCAGAGCCACGTGCACGACTCTTCCGCACACCTCCCGTATGCCCTTCACGCACCTTCCGCACTGGCGTAGGCCCTGCATAGCTTTGGCACGAGGGCTTACCGCAAGGCTTGGCATTGCCGTGGCTATTTAGCTGCTTCTTTCGCTCGCCGCCAAACCTTCGCCCGCCTCCCTCCCTCCATCTTCAAGCTCCTTCGCGCCCAAGATGACCGACCCGACCTCGTCCGGGGACGACGCGCCCACCTCCGATGCCGCCACCGCCGCCGCCGCCGCCGCCGCTTCGGCGACCCTCACCCGCGAGGCCTTCCCTCCCCGGACTCTACAGGAAATCGAGGCCAAGAACCTCGCGGCCGCCTACGAGCTCACCAAGGAAGACTGGATCCTGGAGCGGCTGGAAAACCTCAGGGAAGCCATGGATCCGGACCTCGCCCACGGCCGCAAGTACGCCGACACGCCGATCTCCACGCTCCTGGACACGTCGGCGGCCTTCGCCGAGCAAGATGCCGATGCCGTCATCGAGCAGTGCCTGGTCAGTTGTTTGGACGAGCTTGTATACCATTCGTGCTGACCGCATCCCCTCAGAAACTTTGGCCGCACCTGCGCGCCAGGGAGATCCGCGCCGAGGAGGTCGGCCGGCTCGCTCGGGAGCTGAGAGCCGAAGGGGTCCGCGTCGAGTTCCGCCTCGTCCTCCCGTTCCTGGTTCAGTGGGTCGTGGAGCGCCGTTGCGAGACTACCCAACCGTTGTCGGTCTCCGAGATAATCACCCGCCTGCGCGAAGGAATTCCCGAAGGCACGCTCACCCCGAAAAGCGACTTCGAGCGTTTCCTCGAGGGACAGATCAACGGCCTGCGTGGGATGGTCGAAGAGGGTCGGCCGTGGAAGGGCATTGCCGACAGACTTGGAAGGGATGTGCCGATGCCGGTGTCTTTGGAGGAAGTGTTGCTTCGCTTGCGCACCACCGTTGACGAGGACGGCGTCACGTACGCGTTCTTGCAGGGCATGAAGTTCCTTGAGGCTGAGCTTGTCGCAACTGAACCAACTTTGATGCGGTCTGTGGAGGAGAACGTTCGATCCCTGCAGAGGCTCCACGATGGTCTGTGAAGTCCCGTCGTCGAGGGTCTGGACGTCCGGAACATCCCCGTTCAGGGCTTCTCCGTCAACAGCTCTGAGTGCCTCACCCTCGACAGCATCAAGATTGACAAGGGTCACATTGACCTTCTACAAAAGCTTCACGATGGTCTATGACGGCCACTCATATAGGAGTAATCCAGTATCTGGAAAAGCAATGATAAACCACTTGCCGTCTGAATGAAGAAGCTGCAGTGCCGAAGATACCGTCTCCGGCACAATGTGACTGCAGAAACTTTGAGTCAACTTGTGTAAGCAGTAGAAGCAGATATCCGGACGTAAATGTGAGTATTAAGACTGTACATATACATCAAGACATAGGATTCAACTATCCACGTACGTATGGTCAAAATACCTCTGTGGGCTCAATTCTTTGCAATCCGCCGTCGTAGTAGCAACCGCCGCCAATGAGCAAATCGGTCGGCAGAGGTGACCAGGCGCCCTCGCCCCTCGCCCCGGTTCAGACCCAAACGGGCCACGAATGGCGTGTGTTGCGCCAACGCGCTGCTGCGCAGGGGAGTCGTTTGCGGCGATGGTGTGACCGAGGATGTCGATCCGGAGCAGGATCCAGTGGCGGCGGGCGGGGAGGAAAAGAGGATGATGAAGATTAAGGGGGCGTCCTAGATTCTCAAGGCCGTGGTGCGTTGTGCCCAGGTTTGGCCCGGAGAGGCGGGGCGATGATCTCCTCAGTGCAGGATTCGGCCGTGGCCAGTGGTGATGATGGTTCTGATCCGCGTGCGAGATAAGCATGTCTCTTGTAAGTCTTAATGAGAGGTCAAGCTTAAAGGGCGTGGACTTCAATTCGTCTGATCTGAGGGCTACCTAGACAGGAGTAATCAAGAATCTGTTTTTGATCAGTGAGGACTGCCCATACGGGAGTAATCAAGAATCTGTTTTTGACTATTAAGGATTGCCCATACAGGAGTAATTAAGAATCTGTTTTTAACTAGTAAAGACTGCCGAGATGGGAGTAATCAAGGACGGCTTGATCAATAAGGGCTGCCCATACGGGAGTAATCAAGAATCTGCTTTGATCAGTGAGGACTGACCAGGCGGCAGCTCGTTACCTGCTATCTTTCTCAAAATGGACCGTGAGGACTTGAAGCACAGGTGTTGACATAAACGCGTGATTGGAAGATGGGCGCTCGTGTCTGGATCCAGGCTTCGATTGCTCATGACAGAGCGGGAAATAACGGACAGAGAAAACAAGATTGGAGAATGGTCGACGTGAAGCCCCGAGGCGGCATCCTTGTGAGAGTCCCGGTACGACATTTCAGCTGAGTCCCAACTGGGCTGTGCTGTTCTTCAGCGTCATCTGGGTGTGAGAAAGATCCGCTCATACCGCACTCGTCAAGAGTGGTAGTTAACTTCTGGGTCCAATGCCGGAATAAACCGGTTCCGCTCACTTGTCATGGACGATTGAAGCATCCGTTCAAACGAAGAAAGTCAATGGACGGCAGAACACTTCCATCCGGACCAGAGGCTCGACCGCACCCAGGATGTTGCACTGCCCCGGGCGGCACAAGGGTGATCTGGCAGCATCGCTGGCAAAAACCTGGGATTGGCCATGAAGAAGCAACGAGGACCAACCAGCAGCGCAAGCGCTTGTCCAGATGAAGAAGCTGCGGCATCGAAGATACGGTCTGCAACGGAGGTCACCTAGGAGGAGCCAATCGGTCGGCAGAACATCTGTTCTGCCTCCGCATGCGAGATGAGCATGTCTCCACAACCAAATGCTACCCATGGCGGTATCCCAACGGTGCCCCGCTTGTAAGTCGTGACAGATACCGATACGAGGCGTTGACAAGAGGTCAAGCTTGAATGCCATGAACCCCGAGAGCATCTCGTTGCCCGTACATATCACTGGCCAGAAGCGGTGCCGCACGTCGGCACGGATGATGACGCGAGCCGCCGATCAGGCTGACCGTTCAGCTGATTGAAGATCGCTCCTCTGGATGAAACGGCTCTGCAGCGTCCGGGGGAAGAGAGAAGCATGTCCGCTCCCTTGCTCTTGCCTTCAGATCTGTGAGAGGGTTATGACGAATTCCTCAGATCGTCTCATCGGGAATGAACGAACGCCAAGCAGACGGCAGGAGAAAGCGAGTCCAAGCTCTTGCACCTCGCATGTTCGACGCAGAGGCACGAGTGGGGAGTGAGGGATGGACCGACTCTCTTATCTCCTACAAGACAAGCAGATTGAGAAAAAGAAAATGAAAAGGTGGTTGAAGAAATCCGAAAAGGCCTACCTGTGGCTCGCTCGCGTGTACCCAACCTCAGCTTGCAACCGCAAGACATCAACTCACCCCACCAAACAGGCAGCCTGATGAAGCTATATCGGAACCGCCTCCGCCGTGAAGAGTGCTGGACCAAGCGTGCCGAATCATATGTGTCAGTGTCAATGGCCAGATTCTTCGCCCAGCCCCTCCATATCCATCTCCGCCCCACATGTGGACGAGCAACCCACCTCTTCCAAGATTTGAATTGCAAAAGCCCCTCTGGTCACGAGGGCATCTGATGAGCATCTGGGAGCGCGGCTGTCGATGCCATCCAGCCCGTTTGCGATTGAAGACCACATCTCGCGATCGTGGGAGCCTCGTCGGTGCTGGCGTAACCGGGGGAAGACCGGGGGAGGTAGACGAGGGCGCCGATCCCCCACTACCAGCAGCTTCGTTCGGCAGGCGGACGAGTTGCAGCCGCGCGACTAGACAAGCAGAAGAGGATCGATCGGTGATGTCTAGGTCATCAGACACGGTGTTGCGCGAACGACATCATCGGGACGAGTCCGGCCCAGTCGGGACACGGAGAGCTACTTATTCTGTATCCTCTGAAGTCGCACGGCGGGCGGATCGTGCTTTCGCGACTGCGTGAGTGTTCAATGGGGGTCGAGGGATTGGAGCAGGGTGGTGCACGCGAGGGCAGGCGGCAGCTGGGAAGGAATTCGGGCGGGCTAGCTCGGACGGGCGTTGATCTTCGGCGGGAAGGGGAGGTATGTAAATGAGGATGATGCGTCGTCGGCGCATGACGAGCGAGGACTGTGAGTGGGGAACACGGAAAGATCCCAAGATCGCTCTTGCCAACCGGGCAGCAGGTGCAGGGCCAGCCACGTCTCCACACCGCAACCGACCTCGCCAAACCTTTCATCAGACAAATCCTGCAGCATCGTTCTTGCCGAAAATCGCGCAGCTGTCAATTCCGCCCAAAACACCACCCAGAAGAGGCTCTTCTTTCAGCCGCCAGAAGCCAGAAGTCGATGCTGCCGATCCCTGCGCCGGCTGCCAATGACGTCGTCCAGCCCGACGTGCCATGTTGATTGCCCTCAACGCCACACAAGATTAGCAACACGATGCCTACCCTGGTGCCCCCGGCCAACGGCCTCCTCAGAATACTGTGCAACAAAGGAAGGACGCGAACACGAAACGCCCGCCAATGCGATGATGACGGCCTGCTCGAAACTGCACTCCTGTCGATCTTATTGCCGTCAGCCGTACCACCATTTCAGCCATACTCATCACTCTGTCTCATCCCGCATTGTGCCGCTCAATTGCCCAACTGAGTAACCGACAATGATGTCGGAGGCGCCGCTCCTCCCGCCCCCAACGAATCGCTGTTGCTTCCTACTGCTGAAGCTGCACCACCTTGAGACCTTGTTCATCACCTACCCGAATCAGGGGACCCATCACTCATGCGCTCCGTGGACACTCATTTCTGTTGCTCGCAGAAGTCGACGGTCCGCAATCAAGGGCCGCCTCGTCACATTTGCGCTGCGAAAACAGCGTACCACAAAAAGCATACATACATATACTCCTGCAGCCGCGCGGACCATAGCCCTCCGGGAGCGAGAAGCAGCAACTTCCCAAGCTTCGCGATGCTTGGTGCTACCCCAGGTAAGGGCCGATTCATTACCCATTCCAGTAAACGGCCCGGCCGAACGGGATCGTGATGCGCAAGGCATGTGGGCTGCCACTACGGAGTACTACCGATGACTGGGGCTGGTGGGCTGCTGGCAGCAAAGCAGGCATGCAGAGGCTGCTGCCCGCCCTCCCCTGCCCGACCATTACACACTTGATTAACCCTACGCTTGCTCTCCTTTCGGACCTTTCCCGCCTGTCCTGCCACCCTGCCTGCCTGCCTGCCTGCCTGCCTGCTCTCCACATCCTACTTAGGTAGCACCTTGCCCGCTTCTCTGCGACTTCTGTTTCCCTTTCCTCCCTTTCTCCCACTCTTCTTCCACTTTGACCCTTGCCCCAACGTGACGACGTCATTTCCTTCGACAGCGGGTCCTCCCATACCCCACAATCTCCTTCCACTTTTCATCAAGTTACAAGGGATTTCGAGGCATGTGTCTATCACAGCCTTCCGCCGGAGCGAACTCCGCCCAACTACCCTCCACGGCTTGCCGTCTCGCATGCCAAAGAACAGCTGAATCGTTTGGAGTTACCTCCGCCCGTCCGATCCATCCAACCCAACTGGGCGGTATTGCCTGACCTTCGCATGCCCACTACTGCGCCGAACGCCTCTCCTTGCCACATCTACAGCATTATACTTTTCCGCAAAATCCTTCCCTCGCCCGTCCTACGTGCCTCTATCCCCTTCACCCTTTGGTCCTTTCGACCTTCAGCCAGCCGTGTCCAAATGTCCTTTGCTACCGTCTCCCCCTTCTCTCCTTTGCCACTTACCGACCATCTCAACCAAAAATGACAATCACGAGCATCACCGGGATGAGTAGTCACGCAATCACCCCCAATGCCGATCTTTGTAACAAAAAAACGTTTCTCGCAATGTTGGCGTGCGCGCACACATTTTCATTCATCGTTTTGTTGCGTTGCACAGGAAAAGAACCAGAAAGAAGACCAGGAAAAAAAAAAACAAGCATCTCCTCCAATCCCCCCTCCCTCAACCCTTTTTCCCAAGTTTCAACGCTTTCTTTCACTTTTTACTCTTTCATATTCTCTCTCTCTCTTCTCATTGCCTTCCCTACGTCTCTCCCCCACCCTCATCTGCTGCCTTCCTTGTTCGATCCAAATTCCCGCCCGATCACATCATCATCTTCATCATCATCATGCAAGTGGAAAGAGCAGACGCACGAAGGAAAAAAAAGGATGCAAGTATTCAGTAGACGTCAGACTTGCGCGCCTCTCCAACAGCGGCAGCAAAAAGGAGGAATCGGCGAAGAACACTTGGTCATGCATGTTGTTATGAAGGATTCGGATGCGAAAACAAGGTGGGACAGTAAAGAGAGGGGAGAAGGGGAAAAAAGCCAAAAAGCAGTAGAAAGGAAAAAAAAGTGGGACAGAAAAAAGAGTGTGTGGGACCGACCGCATTCGCATCGCAAACGATAGGATCTGCTTCGCAGGGTCACCAAGAACAGGAGGGGGATGAAGAGGGGAAAAAAGAAAAGAGGAAGCTGGACTGGATATGTGTTTTTTTGTTCATCTTCTCCCACTACTGAAGGGAAAATGACAGGAAAAGCTTCCCACGTCACGCGCACATAAGAAGCTACGACACACACTCACACTCACACTCACTCAGGAAGACAAGAAGACGGGATAGAACAGGACAACAACAACTCTCGCTACAAATGCTACACCACACACCCTCACATGAGAAACCTTTCCATCTTCACCACCGCCACCGCCACCGTCGCCATCATCTCGGTCCGTCTCCCGCCTCAACGAACACGAAAGAGGAGAACGGATGGGACGATGGGACGATTCTTTCCAAAACCCCTCCCGCTCGACACGACGGCTTCCCCCCTTCCCCCGCAGGCCTGCCTCTTCTTCCCCACCCCGCCCCGGTATACGATGGAACAAGGAGAAGAAGAATGAGGAGAAGAAGAAGAAAAACAAGTATGGGAAAAGGGAAGGGAGACAAAAAAACCCCCCCAACGCGGAACCGCTCTCCAACTTTAACCTCGAAGGCCACGGTTGCCTCCTCTCTCTCTTCTCACCTCCCGCAATCTTCCGATTGATAACGAAGTCGCCACACGAAGGAATGCCCCCCGGACCGACTCCAAGGCCCGGCCCACGCGCACAATCTTATTTTTTTTTCCAAGGCGACGAATCGGAAGAAAGAGAGGACGAGGAGGGGATGAGAAGGGACAAAAGAGCCATCTCTTCGGTGCTGACGAGTCGGGCGCATTGATGATGATGAGCCTGCGATAAACTTTGGAATGTTGTCGCGGCACAGCTTTAAAAAAAAAAAAGGAACACACACACACAGGGTTTCGTTGTGATGGGAGAAACGAAACGGGAAAAAAAAGTAAGGAGAGGATAAAAAAAAATTTGAAGAGACAGGATCAGGTCGTGGACGTTTCGGTTGATTGATTGATTGGTTGGATGATGAATTTTTTGGTTTCTTTATTTCTCAAGAGGGACGATAACAAAAGATTTGGTGCGCAGGATCGAAAAATGTTCTGGACCAGATGGATCGCCGATCGTTCGTTCAAGGGGAGGGGGAGGGAGAGGCGGGTGTGGAAAACAACCCGCCGCCGCCGCTGCCGCCGCCCGCACACACACACAGGAATTATTATTCCTCCATCCGGCCAAACATGCCTTCGTCATCCTCGTCGCTGCGACCCCGCGAACGCTGCTGCCTCTCGTAATAATCGTCGTCATCCTCCATGTCCACGTCTTCGTCGACATTGTTGCCGTGGCGCGATGTGTATGATGAACGCATCGACGCGGCGTATTCGTGTTGGCCCGGTGGTGTCGCGATCGTGCCCGGGCGGGAATCGACGCTGTTGGCAAACCGTGCCGGCAGCGGAGGGACGGGCGGCACGTCTGGGGGCAGCATGACGGGCTTGCTGTGGGGGGTGCCGTAGCTGCAGCTCAAGAGTCCGACGGCGGCGGCCAAATCGGCCTGGTCCTCATCCTCGTATGCAGTGACCGAGGTGCCCGAAGTGGTTGGACGGCCGTCGTAACTTTGCTGCCTGTAGAAGTTCAAAGACCCGTTGGGAACGCTTTCGGAGAAGACGGACGGGTTTGACTGGTAGGATTGTGAGTAGGCGCTGCTGTTGCTTGAGAAGCGCTTGTTGGGGAAACGGCCGCCGGTATAGGAACCGATGGGGGCGTCGTCGTGAGGAGGAGGCGTTGTTTCTGCCGAGCTCATGCCATCATCACGGTAGTCTGACGAGCCGGAGGCTGCAGGGGAGGGCGACGAGTGGTCGCTCTCGGCGGCCTTTGCGGCTTCGGCGGCGGCGGCCTCTTGGTTCATGTTGACCAGCACAGAGGCGGCCTCAAGTAGTTGAACCTGCTGGTGTTTCGAAATGAGTAGCTTCGAGGTGATTGCCCATTCGGGAGTGTGTTCCCATCTGCAGAGAAGAAGGTCAACATTTGCGCTCTCTCTCACCACTGTCGTCACACCAGGGGCGAGCTGCTGCTTGAAGGGCATTCGAACTCCGGCGTGTGAAGGTATGCGGGCTTCGTCGACCAAGGGGATACTGACAGGTGCTTTGTGAGACAGCTGCTGTGCTTGTACCCTTTCCCACATTTTTCACATCGAAGTTCGCTACCACTTGCTCGCTTTCCGCCCTCCTTGGACACGCGCGAGCCCTCGCTCGCACGCCGTATCCGCGACTTGCCGCTGCCCTTCTCCGAGTCCGGGATCGAGGCCAGCGGCGGGCCGTCCGTCACCGCGGTCCCCCTCCCGTAGCTGCTCGGACCCTGAAAGCCCGAACCATTGTTCGGCAGGCTGCTCGGCATCGACGGGTAGCCGGTCAGGGCCTGGGGACCGCGCGGCGCGAAGTGGGCTTTGGAGGTGCGGCGGGGAGGGGCGGCGCCGTCGCCGGTGGTGGTGGCGGCGGCGGCATTGCTGGCGGCGGTGGTCGAGACGCTTTTCCGGCGCGAGACGCGATGGGCGGGGTTGAGCGAGCTGGACAGGGAGCTGGAGTTGCCGCGCGAGTGCGTGTGCGAGTGCCGCGAGGGCAGGCTGGAGGCGACGGCGCCGACAGACGAGCGGTTGGAGGGCCGCGATATTTCCTGGGTCGGGGAGTCAGCGGTGCTATCGCGCCGGGAGCGGGGGCCGATCAGGAGACGTACCCTGGTGGCCGTCATGATTGCTGGGGGAGAAGTCTCCGATGTCGCCGGCGGAGAGGGGGTGAAATTGGATGGGAGAGGATGTTTGGCGGTTGCACGGCGGCAGGAGGAATGCGAGGTGTGCGGAGGAGAGTCGAAACAATTGTTGCGTCGATGGCCCAGGAGGCGTGCGATTAGGAGCGTGTCGTCCGTGCAAGCGGACCTTGAAAGGAAGCTGAGCGGGCGGGCCAAAAATTATGGAGATGCACTACAATGAAAGCGCCCCCGCACACAGTGCTGACGGTGCGACTTGCAAGGCAGGCTAACGCGGCCGGGGTGCGATTACAATGCAGGCGTGAGACAGGCGATGGCAGACACAAAAAAAGTCGCTGGACGGCAGGGCGCTGGGCGCTGGGCCCGGGGCGGGAACGTCAGGTAATCAATCAAATCAGCTGGACGGGCGTATGGCGCCAGGCAGGGCCCGCCGAACGTGACCAAGGCAGCGATAGGTACTGCGGCCACTGGCGGCTGATGCCCCCATGGCGCAACGAGGGGATAGCGTGCTGCTATTCGGGGCTCGCGGTCGATAGCGGGCGGACGCGCTCTGGCCGCCCGCGCGCCCGAGCTGCCCGAGGGCCAGGAATGGGGGCGTTGCACTGTTGCTCCGCTGATGCTGATGCTGGTGCTGATGCTCCCAGAGCTTTCACCACCTCGCTGCTGCCGTGCCTTCGAGGGTTTTGCACGAGACCCTTACGCTCGCGGCCGCGCGTTCCTGAGCCCCGGTGGCCATCAGCCGCTACTGGGCGGCGCGGTGTTCTGGCTGGCTGCTTCAGGCTTGGCCTCCTCCGCACTGGGTGATCCACGGGGCCGAGATCAGCGTCTCGCGCTCCCCCTCTGCCGCCGCGCCAGCCCGCCCATGTTTGTATTGGCTGCTCGCTTCGGCTGCTCGCATGGTGGAGCGCCTGCCCGCACCGCAAGCCAGAGCGGTCCTCGACAGCGCGATCGTCCACAGCGCCAGCAACGGCGGCGCTGATCGCCCGTCGCTGAACCGGTGCCCTGTGCTCCTTTTTTTTTCTCTCTCTGTGGCGGGCAGGCAAGGCGTTTGGCTCGCGGTTCTGCCTGTTGGTGGTGTGCTGTCGTCCGGTCTGCTGCGCCTGTCATGTGCTGGCTAGACCAGCCACCCGGCGGCGCTGCTGTGGGGAAATGACGAAAGAGTCGGCATTCCCGCAGCCTGCCAGGCACTCGACCCCCGCCAAAAAAGTTTCGAGGGAAAAAAAAGCCCTCAGCACCTGTGCCAGCGCAGCGCGCGCCGGCTGCCCGCTGGGCCAGCTGCGGCCCGCCGCTGGCTTCGGCTCAGGAACGAGCCGCCGTGCGCGCTGCGATTGGCACCCGCCGGCGCTCGCGATACGTGTACCTGTCGAGTGTCAAGCTGCCTCCCCACATTTCCTGAGAGGAGACGGGTCCGTGGCATCATCATGAGGCGCGCCTGGAGCAGCAGCCTAGACTCTTTTGCGCCGCTGGCGGGCCCTGCGGAGCCGGGAACCCCAGTGCTCGGCTGCTGGCCACTTCTGCGACACGCTGCTGAGACACCCGAAAAAGCAAGCGCCGCGATCGAATCGAGATCTCGACAAGAAGCTCGTTCGTGTGTATTGCATTCGCGGAAAATAAGATGCCACTGCGCGCCCGCCCATTGCTGCCCTCTGTATTGTCATTTGCGGCTAGCCGTCTGTTGGACTGGCGTGTGGCGGCGCGGGCTAGAACGGAGCGAGTCGTGCCACCCTCGCCGCATCCGAAACAAGAGGTGCAGGACATGCACAAATATTGTATGTACATATCTGCGGAATGCGCATTGTGGATCGCGAATCCCGTGTCGGTGTCTCGCCAGTGGGGACACGGGACGGCTGCAAGGCTGCGGGAAAACTCCGCTCCTCATCTTCAAGTGCGATGACGAGTGCCCAGCGTGGAGAAGATACGATAGTTATGCACACGAGCACTCCGCCACTGCATGCGAGCCGCTCGGAGGCTGTGCTGGTTGCTCTTGCTCTCGTCAGCACCAGCACCAGCGCCGCCCTTGGCGCAGCGGCCACCACTTCCGCTCAGGCCAGATAAGATAATCAGCAGCTTACCTAACCGGCCCGCACGTGATCCCAACACTCCACGAATCCGGAGGCGTCATTGCCAAGTGCCTCAGCGCCGCCGCAGACGGCAATCCAGGCGTATCTCCAGCTGCCAACCCTTTGCATTTCCTGCGCGCGTCGGCTCGCCTACACGTCGTCCGTACCGGTCAAGCTGATCCGAGCGCGTTATCCACCGGCTCGCGCGTTCCCCGTTCACCGCCTGTGCTCAGCGCGCAACCGCACCTGTCTCCGCCAACTCCATCCAGCCATTCGAGCCCGCTCTATCCTATACACCGCGCACGGCATCAACCGCCATGGCCGATACAGGAGCAGCTGCGGCGCCCAAGCCCAGCAGCAGCGTGAAGCTGGTTCTGCTTGGCGAGGCTGCCGTCGGAAAAGTACGCCTCCTGCACAAACACCGTGATAACGCCATCCACTTGCCGATTTTCAAACATGCTGACGCCCACCTCGCGTGCAGTCGTCGCTGGTCATGCGCTTCGTCAACAATGACTTCCAAGAGAACAAGGAGCCCACCATAGGAGGTCCGCCGCCATAGCCTGCCCGTTGTCCTTGCCCCCCAGATAGACTGACATGACCCCTCGTACAGCCGCTTTCTTGACCCAAAAATGCAACCTCCCCACCCGCACCATCAAGTTCGAGATCTGGGATACCGCCGGCCAAGAACGCTTCGCCAGCCTTGCCCCCATGTACTACCGTAACGCCCAAGCCGCCCTCGTCGTCTACGATATCACCAAAGCCTCTAGCTTGACCAAGGCCCAGCACTGGGTTGCCGAGCTCCAGCGCCAGGCGAGCCCCGGGATCGTCATCGCCCTCGTCGGAAACAAGGCGGATCTGGTGGAGGCCGACAGCGGGGATACGGATGCGGAGGAGGTCGCCTCCCCCACCGCCCCGGAGACCCCGACCGACTCCGCGGAGGGTGCTGGTGCGGAGGGCGCCGCCGAGGGCGAGGCCGGCGCCGACGGTGCTACTGCAGCCGCCGAAGCCCCTGCCGCCCCGGCCGCGGCGGAGGAGGACGACAACGACAGCGATGCGCGCAAGGTCGCCACCAAGACGGCCAAGGCCTACGCCGACGAGGAGAGCCTGCTCTTCTTCGAGACGTCGGCGAAGACGGGCCAGAACGTGGCCGAGGTGTTCACCGCCATCGCCAACGCCATCCCGGAGACGAGCCTGAAGGGCCCGCGCGGCGTCGGCGGCCAGACCAGCTTAAACAGGGGAGACGATGCGCGGGTGAACCTGACCAGCGCGCGGGATGCCCAGGGCCCCAACCAGGGATGCGCCTGCTGAGGAGCTGGAGGGATAAGAATTGATGGTATACGGATAGGAGTAGTCGGATAGACAAGGGATGGAAATAGTGATTACCTCACACAACAGATACGGCATGACGAAGGCTTACGTTTGGAACCCGCATTGATGCTCTTCTCTTTCCTCCCCCCTCCCTTCAAGTTCCCTGGCTACGCGGCCGTGTAAATGCTTTTTTCTACGAGAAGTTTGAAGTATTGACTATATCTCCTTGCTCGTGCGGACTTACTTGTACGTGTTAAGAGGTTCCATTATTGTAAAAGTAGGTCTGTTGATATACTGTGACCCCTGTTTGAAGAAACCCTGCCGTTGAAACAGGGACCTTGTTTATACCTGTGAGCGATGAAACATTCGGATCCGGATGATGTCTTAGGGCGTTTTTATTTCCCAATGTGTTCCAAATCTTACCTGCGTGTCCAGGAACATGATGTCATACCTCCCCCGGCACTTAAGAGTACCTGCGCGTTTGTCATCCGTTCTGATCGCTTGACATGCAGGGTCTTCCAAGCCTGGGAAGACGTGATGCATGTGCATGGTGTTAAGTGGGGAATTCGTCAACGTAGACACCCCGCAAGACCCTGATCAGGAGAACCCCCGGTCTCATCCAGGGTCCAGTAGAGGGGAGAGGTAATTGGCCCTTCAACTGCAGGCAGTATCTGCTTTACACCTGTATGAGCTGTGGACGTAGACGCTGGCGTTTGAAACCTTTAGTATGCCTGCTCTAGGAAACGAAGTCATACTTTCCCAGGTTAACACGCAGGGTCTTCTCGTTCTCGGAAACTCGTGATGTATGGATATGGTGTTGAGCGGGAAGCTCTTTCTCAACGGGAACGCCCTGCAGAATCCTGGACAGGAGGACTCCTGAGCTCATGCAGGGTCCAGGAGAGGTGTATCAAGATCTCTCGTCTCCGTCAAACCTTCTCCGCTATGGGAAGTCCCCACCACGACAGTGGGTGACAAGAATTTGGCCCTCTCGACCTTATTCTGCCAAAGATATTGTATCCAACTTAAGTAGTTAGTCGAATCCAGTGTCTAGACGTGAACGTGAGTTTCGAATATGAACAGTTACGTCTAGATACTGGATTCCACTACCTACGTAAGTTAAATATAATATCTTAGCAAAACAAGGTTAAGAAGACCAGATTCTTTTATCGCCCACTATGCCACGAAGTTCTGAAAACCCAAACTCATTGAATGTGACTCTAAAATTACCAACAGTCGCATAGAGGTAGGCAGCTGAAGCCAATATCCGGATGTAGATGTTAATCCGAAGACTCCAAAACCGTGGGTAATTGAAGCTGGTACTGGGACGTAAATGTTCATGGATTACAATTCCGTGCTCAATGAGCTGACCATTTTCTCTACTATAGATTTCTCTCTGTTGACCTCAGTCGACGTCATCGATTGGTCCGGCCTCCCCGCCCTCAGCGAGCTCAGTTTCTCGACGCCCATCAACAGATCCACGAGCATCAACATCCAAAACACCTTTCCCAGCTCGTTCGAGGGCCTCGGTCCTGGTGGTCTGAAGTCAGTGGGCACTTTGTACATCGCCAACAGCAAGTACCTGCAAGTCGGCACCATATCGAACCTCGAGAGCGTCGACACATCCACCTCATTCGAGGCCAACGGAGATCAACTCAACGTATCTTTACCGCTGCTGTCGAGCGCTGCCATCATGACCTTTCGCAATGTGAGCAGGGTCTCCATGCCCTCGTTGACAAACATCACCGGCGGCCTGCTCTTCTCAGGGGTCGAGGCGAAGTCCATCTCCGCCGGCAACTTGGAGGGAATCGGACCCAACTTGATGATATCCAACAACGACAATGTGGAGAACACATCGTTCCCCGTGTTGGCCATCGTTGGCGGAAACGTGGACATAACCCACAACCCCAACCTGGCATCGATCTTGTTTGGGGAACTGCAGACCGTAGCAGGCACCGTAGGCTTGGGCGGGAACTTCTCCAGGTAAGCCACACCGGTCGAATGCGCCGTTTGCCATGATACTTGAAAAGAGAAACGCGTAAAGAAGATATACACGGCAAGCTCGCAAAGCACGAACAACGATCCAGAAGAAAAAAAGAACGAGAGCAAGACCCAGAACACACACGCTAACAGAAACCTCCCCCACGAACTGCGTCTCCTTCCCCTCCCTGCGCACCCTCCACGGCGCCCTCAACCTCACCGCCTCCAAAGCCTTCCCCACCCCCCAGACGGACAGGGGGACATTGTCCATCTTGAGATACCCGTTCATGCAGCTATGGTTTGTAAACATCAGGAATTAAGTATATGCCCAGCACTAAATTCACAGATTAACTTTGTATATTAGCCTCGCTCACGACATAGCCACCGGCTCCACCACTCAGGCCAAGTACCAAGTCGCGCAGCACATCGAGCTGCCCGAATCCCCACCCGCTCTCATCCAGTCTCCCCTGAAGCGCAGGAGGGGCCCGACCACGCCGCTCTGAGGAGCCGGCATCAACCGTCCAGGGAGATCGTGACGCTAAACTGTACCGACGGGCTTCGCCATAGCGCGACCCAGGATCGAATCTCTACCAAGGCGTTTCACAATGTTACGAAGTAATTGCAGCGGGTCAACGGCGCCCCTGCGTATCGGATCGGGCTTCAGCCGTCTTTTCCTTTCCCTTTTCTTTCTATGAGCATACTGTTCCTTGCTTTCGCGATCCTTTTCTTTTTGGCAGAAGTAATGGCAGTTGGAAGGCTCTTCCGCTGCGTATCGGAGGAGCGGGTCGTCCTTTTCTTTCCTCTTTTTCTTTTTTTCTGCTTTCTTCAAGACGTTTGCATTTCTGATCGGCCTTTCCTTCTCTCTCAGCGTAATGGCAGTCGGTGGGCAGCAGGCCCGTTGTATGTACGCAACAGCCACCCCGCTCCGGGGCAGGGGTCTTCTTCTTTGAACTTTTGTGCCGAACCCTTGTCGTATCTTTTACCCCCCAAGAACTGTGACAGTTTCCTGCGTGAGTAGTTAGATCAAATATCTGGACATGTCTTTCCGCATTCAAGGCGCATATCTACGTCTGGGCATTGGATTCAACCACCTACGCTTATCAACATTTAGGACTTAAAAGGGGTAAATACCAAACCCAACTCGATTCTTGCAAAAACGCCCAACTACCACCCGGGGTACCCAAATCCAACCTTTGCACCAAACTCTCTATCTTAAAAAGCGCTATAAAATCTTAACAATAATTATTTTTTACTTATTTTTCTTTCTATAGTAGTAGCTAAGTTTATAGCTATCTTATAAGATAAAAATTAAATAGTTTATATACGGAAATCTAAATATGCACGGTTTAAAGAGTTGGATTTGGGTACCCCGGGTGGTAGTTGGGCGTTTTTGTAAAAATTGAGTTGGGTTTAGTATTTACCCCGACTTAAAATACGTCCGGACATCGGATCCAAATACCCACAATCGTCTGCATTCGATACTTACATTTACGTACGGACGTTGGATTTGCCTGCCTATGAGTAGTACAACCTCTTTTTCTGCGAAAGAAATTCGGGAGAACCAAACTCTTCTGTCATACCCTAAAGTAGTGCACATAACACTCGTGTGGACGACATATAGATTTGAAGATCTGATCCGGACGCAAAGCCTCAATTTCATAACCCACAGTTACATCCGGACCGAAGCTCCAACTACTCCCCGTCCTTCCAATTCCAACTCCGCCCGCCTCGGCACGCTTTGTACGAGAGCACCACTGCTTCCATACGCCGAACTGTTTTGTTTCTCGCCGGCCGAACGTCCGAAGCTTGGCCATCTGGAATACCTACCTACCTACCTGCGGCCGGGCCCTCCCCTCGCGCCGATCGTCCGACTGTCATCGGCATCGACATCAGCTTGTACAACCCGGCCACATGGGCGCCAAATACCACAGACACGACGGCACCACGCACGGTCAGCTCCGCCTCCAAGCGCCGATGCGGTTGCGCCCCAGGCTCTCAGTCACTTACGCTTGCCAGGCCGCGGGACGGCATATCGCTAGGCGATGAGGGTATACATAATGACCCATATGCTTAGGCGTTTGGTACATACAACCTGTTAGCGGAGGATCACAGACGTCCGGGCCAGTTCTCAGCATTCTTCACTATATCTCTATACGGTCATCTACAACGCCCACCCAATCCCCTCTCACCGAAACCCACCAACCGGGCACTAAGAGCCACTCGCGCCCAAAAGAGTGTTACCCTCCAGCAGGCAGCCCTCACCAAATGCCCCCCGCAATACCGAATCGTCAACCCGTCAACCAACCAACCAAACACCAATCAATCCCACATACGCCGCCGCCGACTCCGAGCATGACGTCCCCCCCTCCCCCTCCCTTTTAAAACTGGAGCCGACCACCAATCAAACGACACTCTCCATCCCATCCCATCCCGACGACCGGCCGGCCGGCTACGACGGGATCTCCGTCTTCGAGCCGACCGAACCGAACCGAACCGACGACCGCTTACCACGGCCCCCATCCTCGGGCGGAACCGAACCTTCCTCAAACGAGAGATCTCCCCCAGGAGGGAGAGAAAGCGATCTTCCCAAGGGTCCGTCATTTAAGCTTTTTTTTTTTCGCGGGAAGCCGAGGGTGGCAGCGAGTGGCCGGCTGCCGGGTACCGACAGGTAAAGAGCTCGCTAACCATCAGGCAAATCTAAAAAATGGTCGCCGATGGCCGGTTAAAAGGCGATATATGGTAGAGATCCGGAGTGGTTGTCGGGTTTCGAATGTGCTGATTTAAATGCCATGGACGCATCTGCATATGTGCTTCAACTGCACCTACGTACGTTGATGATACATGGCCGATCGGAAAAGAGAATGTTCACTGCAGCACCGTACGCCGATAAACGATGAAACAATGATAAGTGTACGGTGAGGAAGCCGCCGCGTAGACGAGAGCGCGCAGTGACCCTGAGGGTAAGTGTATCTGCATGAAAGTTTTGGTTGGTTTGCATCAACTGCGAGCCTGCCGAGGATCTCGACTATAGAGCACTTAGTAATGATTGGCGGGGAGAACCCCGGTGAATCCCAACAGGAGTAAACAAGGACCTTGTTTCACGATAAAAGCTCAAGTGGGTCCCAAAGGACTTAGTCATGCGCGCATGGACGTGAGCAGCGCGGAGACTTCCGTCATGCAGCGACAAGAGGGGTACGCGTCCAGAGCGGGCGCAATGAAACACCAAGAGGCAGTGGTCACATCATCGACAGAGGGAACAGAAGTTGTCAGAACATCATCATCACTTCTATTTTTTGTTGGAAGGATAGAAGTAAATCTAGCAATCCTCCCTTCCCATGATTCGTAAACCGTCAGAAAAGTAAGAAATGCCGCACCACTCGAAAATCCTCCACGAAACGCTAATCTCGAGAGGCGAAAGAAATAAGAGGAACCTGAAAAGGAACCGCCTATTTCTTGGAGGCCTTCTGGGCGGCTACAAATACGTCAGCTTGATTCAACACAGAACGAGGCGAAAAACTTACCCTTGGTGACCTTGCCAGCACCAGCCTTGTCAGACTTAACCACAGACTTAATAACTCCCACTGGCCGTATGTTAGCATGAGAACATGAGGAAGGGAAGGGGTTGAAGGGTGGTACGAACCGGCAACGGTCTGGCGCATGTCACGGACGGCGAAACGACCAAGAGGGGGGTACTCGGTGAAAGCCTCAACGCACATGGGCTTGGAGGGAATCATCTTGACGATGGCGGCGTCACCGGACTTGATGAACTTGGGGCTGTTCTCAATGGACTTGCCGGTACGGCGGTCGATCTTCTCGAGCAGCTCAGAGAACTTGCAAGCAATGTGGGCAGTGTGGCAGTCCAGGACGGGAGCGTAGCCAGCACCGACCTGACCGGGGTGGTTGAGGACGATGACCTGGGCGTTGAACGAGTCGCAGCCCTTGGGGGGGTCGGTCTTGGAGTCACCGGCGACGTTGCCACGGCGGATCTCCTTGACGGAGACGTTCTTGACGTTGAAGCCGACGTTGTCACCGGGGACACCCTCGACGAGCTGCTCGTGGTGCATCTCGACGGACTTGACCTCGGTGGTGACACCAGCGGGGGCGAAGGTGACGACCATGCCGGCCTTGATGACACCGGTCTCGACACGACCGACGGGGACCGTGCCAATACCACCGATCTTGTAGACGTCCTGGAGGGGCAGACGGAGGGGCTTGTCCGAGGGACGGACGGGGGTGTCGATGCTGTCGATGGCCTCGAGGAGGGTCTTGCCGGTGGACTTGGTCTTGGTCTCCTTCTCCCAGCCCTTGTACCAGGGGCAGTTGGTGGAGGCCTCGATCATGTTGTCACCGTTGAAGCCGGAGATGGGGACGAAGGGGACGGTCTTGGGGTTGTAGCCGACCTTCTTGATGAAGTTGGAGGTCTCCTTGATGATCTCCTGGTAACGCTCCTCAGACCACTTGGTGGTGTCCATCTTGTTGATGGCGACGATGAGCTGCTTGACACCGAGGGTGTAGGCGAGCAGAGCGTGCTCACGGGTCTGGCCATCCTTGGAGATACCAGCCTCGAACTCACCAGTACCGGCGGCAATGATGAGAATGGCGCAGTCGGCCTGCGAGGTACCAGTGATCATGTTCTTGATGAAGTCACGGTGACCGGGGGCGTCGATGACGGTGACATAGTACTTCGGGGTCTCGAACTTCCAGAGGGCGATGTCGATGGTGATACCACGCTCACGCTCGGCCTTGAGCTTGTCAAGAACCCAGGCGTACTTGAAGGAACCCTTGCCGAGCTCAGCGGCTTCCTGTTGTGGCGCGCGTTAGCCTGTGGTCGTACGAGAGCACATGAGTGGTCGGGGCATTTTTCGCTAGTGAGGGGGCGCATCGGCCTCACACCGGTCGCAAAAACCAAGTGCGGCCAGTTTGCCGAGCTCAGACGAGGTTTAGCGCGGGCCAAACCCCACCACGAAAAATGCCCCTCACCACGGCGGCAGATAAGCGCAGCAGCAGCAGCAGCAGCAGCAGCACTGCACACGTGCGGGAGCGGGAAAAATCCTCTTACCTTCTCGAACTTCTCGATGGTACGCTTGTCGATACCACCGCACTTGTAGATCAGGTCTGCGATGCGTTGTGAGCGGGGTTGCCTCTACGTCATGAGGCTGGGGGAGGGCAACTTACGACCGGTGGTGGTCGACTTGCCAGAGTCGACGTGGCCGATGACGACGACGTTGATGTGAGTCTTTTCCTTACTGCGGCGCTCGTCAGTACGCGTTGGAGGGATCGAGGCCGCGTTGGTGCGACCGGCGGCCGAGGGCGGGCTGCGACGTACCCCATGATGACGGTGTGGAAGTGTTGTCTGGAACTTGGAGTTGAAGTAGGTTGAAGTCCTGGGCGGCGGTCAGTACAATGGCCAAGGCAGAGCAGCAATGGCGGGGTGGGGCGTACACAGGTACGAATGCCGACGATTCGAGGTGTGTGAGACGAAGAGGAAAAGAAGAGGTGGTGGAGGGGCGCAGGAAGGTTTTTATCGGGCGCGGGCGGCGTGGTGGGGGCGCTAACTAAGCAGGGAAAACTTTTGTGCCCTACCTCATGCACTGCCAACTGATGGCGGGGCAACCTTGCGGCGGCGGCCCAACGAGCGCTCGTCTGATGCGCTGTTCGCGGTATGACTCCCGTGGAGTCTACCTCTGCATCCACGGCGCTTGAGGCCACACAATTGGGTCTCTCGCCCGCTAGCCGCGAGATGGCTTCACCGCACTGCAGGCTTTTTGCAGATCCGGTTGCCACACGCCGTCCAGAACCACCGTGACTTGCAGCAGCCTGCCCCTCCGGCGGCAACGTGCAGCGCCCGCACAGTATCGCCGCTCCCGGCCTTCTCGCCCGCAAATCTTGCGCCTCCGCCTGCCGCTGGACCTCTGCGTCGCTGCGGGAGTCAAAGCTTTGTGGCGCTTGGTGTTGCCTTCGCGCTGAGGATCCTCTGCGCGGCCACTCTCACACCCTCGCTTCTGGTCACCGCAGAAAATGCACGGCTCGGTTCACCGCGGCCGGCCGCATCGTGTGTGTGTACCACAGTTCAGCAGCAGGCAGCTGCGTCAAATTTCCCATATTGCTGTGCGGCTCACCCCGCCGGTTGAATGACTCTTTCGGGCCCCGTTGGAATTTGCCATGACGTCGGCGGGCCGCGCGGGCAAAGAGAAAAAAAATTATTCGGCCACCGTGCTACCGCGCAGGGACACCGCGGAGTGAGCAATCTTGCACGTGCCGTCTTTGAGTCTTCACACCAACATCCAGAATCCTTGGGTCTCGGCGCAAGTGGTGAGCTATTATTTACAGATCTACGTGTTGTACAGTTTTATCCTTCTCTAGAAAATGCAGCGATGAGAACCCAACTCCTGCCTGTGACTTTTCTGGTGCATTGCACGCCTTGGGGCCTAGATAGCCTCGAAAATAGCTCCATGAAATGTTGATGATGTAGCCCACCTCGCAGCGTTTCGTATCCCTTAGTTCGCACCCGCGTTCAATGGCGCATCATAATTCCCAGGGCGCCCATTAGCTTCCTCCGCCCGGGAAGTAGCCTGCTTATTAGTGCGACCACCCAGATCCAGCTTCTTGCCATCCTCATCGATGTATCTGATGTGGCTGGGTAGTGGCTCCTCGAAACGCCCCTCAGGCGTGAGTCTCTTGATATTGCCATAAATCGGAAACTTCTTGATGTTCACCTGAGGAGGCTGCAACTTGTCGTGCACGGCATCTTCAATCGTAGATGCCACATTGAGCGCCTGGTCGACCAGTTCCGGCACCTGTTCTTGAAACTGCTGCACACCGCGGGCAGGCCTCCTGACGCGTACACGCAGTTCGCCGCGACGCCCACCTAGCCTGCCGCCTTCGACAGCAGTATAAGACACGCGGTGATTGCCATCCGGAAGTTCGTATTTGCACATCTGCCTGTGCTCGACAGCGGTGAAGATGAACTGCTTGACGTATTCTTTTCCTCGCTCGGTGTATTCGACCGGTAGACAGCTGTACTTCTCCGAGTCTCTCACGGTCCAAGCGGGAATGCGCAACGTTAGCGTTGGAGGAGCTTGAATGGCTCCTCCATAGTCGACGGTGGTAGTAACACGGGTGAGGTAATCCCGAACCTCGTCGGAACGGTCCAGAACCTTGCTTGTCCAAAGAACTTCACGTTGTGTGAAACGGACATCAACCGGCTTCCCAGGCATCAGTACGTCCATATTTCTCTCTCGGACCGTCAGACCCAACCCTTGGAACCGCGCTCTCGCCTTATGTTTGCTAATCTGCATCCGCAAGCCCAAGTCCGGAAAATCCTCTAATGAAGAAGGGTCCTCGAGGTCCCAAGGAGATGGCATGAAACGGAATAGAAGAGCATCAGGGTTCATTTCCTCATTGACGTGACGGCTGAGTCGTGCGTATTCTGCGAGATGTTGTAGAAAAGGGCTGAACCCAGGGACGGTATGGAGGAAGACACGACCGGGATTACCGTCGTGCTCAAGTATGTTCGGAAGGGATACCGGTGATAGCGAATCGTTGGTAGGAGGAGGCTTGTGAAGTATGTTGCCGAATGCGGCATAGAACTCAGTCAGCGCAGAAGGCTCCCAGTAAGACTCCTTGACTGAGTCGTGAGTTTTTTCCGAAGCGTCGTGAGTTTCTTCCGAAGCGTCGTTCAAATTGTCCAACGGTGCGGTGAAAAATTGGGTAATCTTTTCAGCAAGTTGTGGCTGATCGTCCGCATCGCGAGCTTCTTTTGTCCCATCGCCTGGAAGTTGATCGGATTGTGCCTCCATCGAAGTAGTCGTGGCGCCCTCCGGTGTTTCCGATGGTGGCTCTTCGTTCAAAGCTTGGCTCTTCTTTTCCTTGATGGAGTCTCTTTGAACTGGAAAGGTCCAACGTCCGTAGCTCTTCTTCCTATGCCGGTAATGCAGCGCACTGTCAGAGGCGCAGGACTGCAAGAACCCCTCTCCTTCGGCATCTGCCAGAGTGCTGGTCTTGGCGCCAGTAGGGGGACCTATCATGATGAGCAGAATTCGTCGTGCCAACTCGACGGATTTATCATCCACGCCGTAAATTACCACCTACAGAGTCAGCGAAAATCAGTCTGATCCGGAATGCTCGCTCTTACCGAGGAATCCGATGAGCTGTCGATGATGGTGTTGCTCATTCTTGCAGTGACATCAAAGTCCTTTTGCGAGAAAAGGTCCATCAAACGCTCCAAGCCGCGCTTTTGACGAAGCGATTCGAAGTCCTTCAGGTTGAAACTCATGATCACAAATTGTTTCAGCGCCTGCTCGATGTCGGCGACAGCTTGCTCGCTATTCTCTCTCTCTGCAGTGAACCGAATGATACTCTCAGGACGGTATGAGTCTATCTTGATTCCTCGCTGATGTCCGATATTGTCGAGGATGGTGACACTTCGGTCCGCTGTAATGACTTGTTAGCTCAGCGACCTTCCTTTAGAACGAGGCGGCCTTACGGTTCGAGATGGCAAGAAGATCAAACTGCCATTGTTCGAGCTTGATCTCGATCTCGCCCTCGACTTCGCTCTCCTCGATGTCTCCCACGTTCCACAGCCTTCTCACGATCCGACCCACGACCTGCATCTTAGGCAGCCTGTCCAGCGGCACAAGATTCCTCTCGTCTTCGGGCAGTCTCTTCTCGATCGGCGAGACGCCCGGCTGCCACGCCGACTGCCACAGCACGCGGTGCTCGGCGCGCTCCTCCCTCGTCAACTCCCGCAGCTGCATCAGCCCCTCCTCCACGGCCGCGTACCTCCTCAGCTGCGCCACCGCGTATCCGTCCTTCAACGCTTTCCGCAGGTCCCTGGACTGCTGGCGCGTGATGAACACGGGGTACTGCGGGCCCTCGGTCGACACGGGGCGCAGCTTGTTGATCTGCTCGTTGATTTCCTCCTGCCCGGGCACGGCGGACTGCCCCGCTATCGAGGCCTCGAGCGTCTCCCGTATCTCCCGCCTGCGCCTCGCCGCCTCGTCTTCTTCCTCGGGGGCGACGGCGGCAGCGTCGTCCTGCTTCTGCTTCTGCTCCTTCTTTGGCAGGGGCGTGAGGTCCCGCAGGATGAGCACCTCCGAAGCCTCGCCCAGGTATTCCCGCTTCACCGGTGCGGATGTCTCTTTTATCGTCTGGCCCTTGCGGCCGCGCCTCATGTGCTTATCCTTGGGCTTATCCCTGGGCTTGCGGTTGCCATACTTTTTTTCTTCACCACCGTAGAGGACGGTGCGAATGACGGGAGCGAGTGGGTCGCGATGAGCAATCTCTCGACGGACCTCGGGTTGAGCGGGCTCTGGGACATTTGATGGATCATTGGCTCGTAATCGGTGGGCAATGCTCGTGAAAGTCGCGGCGGATGAGGACGAGGTCGTGGTGGTGGCGGGGGCGAGAGGAACGACAGGCGCGCGTCCGAGGCGTAACAATCGTGCCTGGTTAAGTCGGCATCGTAGACATACTGATGCGCCCAAAGACCGCTGGGCAAGCATAAGGGAAAGCAAAGAAAGCTAGGGTTCTGCTGGGTCGGAATTGGCTGCGCAGTTCTTTCCCTTCCCGAGGCGTTCAGCAGCAGCTTTGCGCGTTTGGCAGCCGCCTCGCAGTTTTTTGGTCCCGGCGTGTCGGGAGTCCGACACGCCGCCGCGGCCAGGCCCTGTCATGACCGCATCGCATTGCTTGTCACGGCCCCCCGGTCAGCAGCTCCATGTCAAAGAAAAAAAAAAATAAGAGACGGATTATTTCGCTTTCCAACCGCCGGCTTGCATGGCAGCTGTTCTGTACAGAAACCTATATACCCTTGAAAAATTCCCCGCAACGCCGCCCAATGCCACGCGACAACGCAAAGAACTGTACAACTTCCGCATGCACTCCCCAGCCCATCCACAGACCTTCTTCCGTTGCCCTGTCCCACAGCGTTCTGCTGAGATCCCCTTCAGTGCACGGGGAGCGACCAGCTTCTCAGATCATCCCGAACATCCAGCTCGTCAACTTCATTAGCCGGCCTAGGCCTTGCCATCTGTGCCTCCGCCTTCATCTGATTTGCCTGTTGCTCCAGACTGGCCCTTCCGCGGATGGACAATCCACGCTCGTGACCGGCCATTCGCACCTTTTTGAGCGTGTCTTGCGACTTGTTGCTTCCCTGGCTAGGATTGCTCCTGTGCCATCCGCGCAGAGGAGATCGGGATCCACTATCGCTTAGAGACGTGCTGTCTGCTTCCACACCCAAACGATCGCCCATTTGCTTGCCTTCTGTTCCGCCCCAGCCGTCTCCCCCGCTGAAAATGTCCTCGATACACTCGTCGGCGCGGAGTTCGCCCGGTTGGGCAGCCCAGAACGCGATTTCTGTCCGGCGGTACATGTCTTGCAGTTCTCCGTCGGCGCGGCTGTTCTTGCTCAAGGTTGGCAGATCTGGAATGAAGTCAGCCGAGTTCACCGGACGGGTTCGGCATGCATACGGCCAGATTCGTCTCCTTCCACCTGTTCTCCAGCTATGATTCCCGCAATTCCTCCAAAGACTTGGGCGTTCTTCAAGGAGGGTCTGTGTCGCGGAACCACGTTAGCACCTGAATATCCCGGCCATGAGGCGCGACTCACGCGATGTAATCCCTGTCGCCATCAATCTGTCTCATGTAGATACCAATCTGCCCGAATCAGCACCATTCTTCACGGGAGCTCGAGAAAGCCAACCTTCAAGGTACTGTTGATTTTGCTCTCCTGCATGAGATAGCGACGCACGACGCCGTTGGGTTCGACCTCGCTAGCCTCGACATACTCGGACAAGTTGAGATCGACCTTTCCCAACACAATTCTGTCGTTCTTGCCGCCGGCGCTGTACTCTTGTATGACTTCAAAGTGCATCCAGGCATCCTCGAGCATCTTGGACTTGTTCTGGATGGTGATGCGCACAGGGATGTGCTTCTCCCAGGCGTAGAACACCTTGTGCTCCTTGATGGCGCGGCGCTCGGTGCGACCGCGGTGCTCGGCGGCAGCGGAGCCAGGGATGTGCCATTTGACGTAGGAAATGCCAGAGACGAGCGGGACGTTGTTCAGGTCAAGGATCTGGAAGCGCGCGGGGGGTCAGGGACAGAGCGGAGGGGGCAGGGCGGCGGAGGCGGGATACGCACCCTGAGCAGGAGGTCGAACTTGGGCTGCAACAGCAGTCAGCAGGGGGGTATGGAGGAGACGGCGACGCGGTTTGGGGTCTTACGCGGCGGTGTTTGGGGACTGCGAGAGCCGTCAGCGACTCGCTCGCCCATGCGACAGTCTTGCGCCGCGGAGCCATTGGCGGCAGAGAACCTCACCGAAAGCTTGCATGGCTGCGAAGGACCGTGGGCGGCGGGGAGCTTTATCACACTCGGTTTCCTGATCTGTCGCGGTCACGTCGTCCGTACAGGGCAAGGCGCTGGTCGCGGAATGGCAGGGCAGGGCAGGGCAGGGCTGGGGGGTGGAATGGAGACGCGGGAGTGCAACCGAACGGCGCGACCCTCAGTCCAGCCCAGTCCCCAGCCGAGCACAAGCCTCCGGAGCCTCCAGCCCTGCCATGCTGCAGCCAGATGACGCACCATCTCCGAGGCGACAGCACTCGCTCCGGCCCTACTGTTGTTTGCACACAAATCGCGCATCCCCAAACCGACGCCTTCATACACCTCTCCGACGCCCGCCGTCCGAGACGAGCCTTCGCGATGCCGCCCCAGCCGGCCGACGTCCAGGCCTGCGTGCTGCGCGCCTTCGACCAGCTGCCCGCCAAGTGCAAGCCGCGCGCACGCGACTCGCGCGCTCGAGAGTGGGTGCCGCTGGCTGGCGTCGTGCTGGCTCGAACCATAGGTACCGCCATCACACGCTACTCGCGCCTTATCAGTCGGCGACGTCGTGTGCCCGTTTCGGCTGACGCACCAACGTGCCATTATTATTGAGAGCAGATGGCCGACCCACTCTGACCTGCGTCGCTCTGGGGTAGTTCGCCTTCCATGGTCTTGTGCGCTCCACTATTGACGATTGCAGGACAGGCATGAAGTGCCTTCCCGCCAGCAAGGTGCCCTCTGCCCACGGCGTCGTGCTGCACGACTGGCACGCCGAGATCCTCGCTCTCCGCGCCTTCAACCGCTTCCTGGTCGACGAGTGTGCCGCTCTCGTGCCGCCTGGTGCTCGTGCTTCGGACTTCGTGATGCGTCGTGATGTAGCCGAGATATCTCGGACTGCGCCGCAGCCATTCGCTCTCCAGACCGACGTGGAGATCCACATGTACTGCTCCGAGGCGCCGTGCGGGGACGCCAGCATGGAGCTAACCATGGACGCTCAAGAGGATCCCACGCCCTGGTCACTACCCGCAAATCCGACGTCGTCTTCCGACGCGGCTGTTGCTGCCAAGGACGATGTTGTCCTGAGAGGAAGAGGCTATTTCTCGGAGCTCGGCGTCGTTCGCCGCAAGCCTGGTTCGTCAGTTCCCGCATGTCGTGGCCCATATCTTATTAATACCGCCTGCATATCAGCTCGCCCCGATGCTCCCCCAACCCTGAGCAAATCCTGTACCGATAAGATTGCGTTAAAGCAATGCACCTCTCTCCTTAACGCTCCAGCTGCCCTTATCCTGGACCCACGGACCGCCTACCTTCACACTCTCATCCTGCCTGAATCCCAGCACGTGCCAACGGCAACTACACGTGCCTTCGGCTCTTCAGGAAGAATGGCCCCGTTGGCCTCTGGGGGAACCGAAACTTGGCCACATGGCTACTCTTTTCGGCCCTTTGACGTGCACACTGTCTCGCAAGAATTCGAGTGGTCAAGAAGGAGTGCTCTGCCGGAGCAGAAGCTCGTCCCTTGTAACCTGAGTGCCCTGTACACTCCGCTACACAACGAAGTCGTCATTAACGGCGCACTTCAAGGAAGGAAACAAGGTGACATCAAAGGAGCGAGCGTGGTCTCGCGACGATCAATGTGGAGTGCCGTGGCTGATATTGCCAAGTGCTTGAATCGCGACGCCATCCCAGAGGTTACGGACTTGTTGGATGTACTTGCTGATAGTAAAGACTATGCTGATGTAAAAAGGAATCCTCTGTTGCTGGAGCGGCAGCGGGTGAAAGACCTTGCAAGGACAGACGCACTGCGCGGATGGGCCAACAATGTAGCTGACGATAGCTTCAATATTCTTTGAGACCTTTAACTCTAGACCTACTTGGAAGCAACGGAACGGTCAGTTTTGTAGGCATGCTGTTGGAGAGCTTCGATACGGAAAGCCGGAATATCAAATATTACACTTTCCTTGCAAATGCGCAGAGGCCCTTTATCAGTGCTCATATCAGCTTTTGCTTTCGTCGATTCCAGCTAGCGTAGTGCTGGTAGAGGTTGCGGCTACAGCACTGCGGATGAAGCTCTAGTGGATTACCCGATTAGGAAATTCTGATATTGCTTTCGACTGGGGACTGGGGGCGGAGTCCGGCCGGGAAGGTGTGTGTTTAACGCCTTGGACAATAACATGATATTCGGCGAGCAAAGTGATCAGTGCGGAAGCACCTTGGCCGACCTGCGAAGAAGTGACTGGCCAGCCCGGCGCGGGGTAGCCCGCTCACTCCTTCACTCCGCGCTCTTTCCTGTTGTATCAACTCGGAGTGTGCCGAAGTTTCGCCCGCCTTCCACAACTCCTACGAAACCCGCAGCAATATTCCTTTTCTTCTTCCTCCAGATAGACAAAATATCGTCAACCTCCGCACCCAAAATCAACGTCAACAACGCCAACACCAACAACCACAACAATGAGCTTCATCCAGAGGCTCGACATCGCCATGATGGTCGCCGCCACCATCTTCCTCTCAATCGCCATCTTCGCGTATGTAACTTAGCAGTCCCGGCATCCCAATCTTACATCCGCCAAAAACACCTACTGACATAACCGCACAGCCTCATCACCCCGGCCTGCATCTCCGCCCGTATCGTGAAGCTCTTCTGTGCGCTACCCTCGGCCACGCGCTCCGTCTGTTCCTTCGCCGCCTCCTCGGCCTGGATCTTCTTCCTCCGCCCGGTCTTCTTTCTCGTTCTTTGGTGTATCGCCCACACGCTGGCCTACCTCTGGGACACCGCCATGGAATACCTGATGTACACGCCAGAGGAACGCAGGTACACACTCTCCCCACACCTCCAAGCTCACAACACCTCGCCCGACAAGCCCCTCTCCCTCCCTAGTCCACAATCCAATCCAGAAGAATCAAACTAACACAACGCTTCTCAACACCGCAGCTTCCGCTACCACTGCCGCATCAACAACGAAGCAGAGCGCCGCCTCATCCACGTGCAGGAGCAAAACCTCGAGCATGAGCAGTTGCTCCAGCAGCAGCAGCAGCAGCAGCAGCAGCCGGCCTTCTCGGAGTCGATTATTTCGGGCTGGTTCCCATCAGCGCGTCCCCAGGCGCAGGCCCCGCCGCCGCCGCCGCCGCCGCTGTTCACCGGAGACGGCCTGCCCGCCGCACCGCCCAACACTCCAATCGTGCCTGGACGGTCGAAGAGCGCAGGTGTATGCCCCCAGGAGCAGAAGACCCATGTTGCTGATGATGCTACGGCGTGCTGGCCTCCACCCCACAAGACGTGGGAAATGCTGGCGGCCAAGGCCCGTCGCCTGTACCCTCACGCTAGCTGGCGCGACGACCCGGCCGGCATGCTTGATGACATGATGGCGGCTCGCTACGGGACGACGAAGATTCATCGGAGGACGTTGTACTGATTCAGCCGGTGGGCGCGACTTCGATGCCCTGGGAGAGGCTGCGATTTGCAGCCCTTCTCGCAACACGGTCAACAAACCATCCAAGAGGAAGCCTTGAATACCAGCAAAGCCCGTTCTTGAATGGCGGGAAGTCTCAATGTCCGTCTTAGTGATACTATATCGCCACTTAAGAGGACTAGAGTAGCACGTTAATTACACGATTACCAAATCCCATACGACAAAGACAGTCGGCCATCCCCCAAGGGGGCTCTCCCGGCTCCGCGTTATACCGCGTTCCATCGAGGATCCATCCGACCACCCATCCCTCTCTCCTCGGAGGGCTCTCCTGGTCTTGCTCAATACACGAGGCATGGAAGTCTTGCGTCGTTGTATTCTTGCATTTCCACGAAAACATGTTTGGCCGGCCATGCCGTCAAGGGCACTCTCGGCCATGCTCACAACGAGCCGTGGGATCGTGCCAGACACACCCCCGACTTGCGCCCACCACGCACCCGTCGGGCTTCGGTTTCCCTTGTCGTGTTCTTGTTGTCCAGAGGTCTTTTTTCTTCTATTTTCGGGAATCGGTTTGAAGTGGGTTGGTTGCCTCGGTTTTCATTCATTCAGCGATGCTTTGGGAATGATTCGGATTAGATTCTTTGCTTTGAGCGGTATTTCCTCTTCTTACGATATGGTTCGATAACGGATGGAAGACGGTGATGAACATGCCTCTTCTCTCCATCAACTAATTATCTGATTTCCCCGCGCACAATTTCTCAGCCTCTATGCTTCTTCCTCGCATCTCGGCGCCCTGCACCATCGCCGCTCCCACAGCAATGGCTATATGAAAAAGCCGTAAGCCGTACGGCACGGGAATGGTTCTGCATATGCGCAAAGCGGACATGATATCCATCACTGCCAGCTGGCTCGCTTCGCATGATGTAAAATTGCATGTAGAAGCCTCCCGCACAGCTTAACTAAGCAAGCTCTACGTAGAATACACTGAGATAATATTATAGGGTATATAATTCAAACCCGCCACTTCGCTTACTATCTAGCTGAAGACGGCTACGCGGTTCTTTGGTTTACCTACCCACGACTATCTGGGCAACGTCTGTAAGTTAATGGGTACGGATTTCCAAATATAGCGGTAGTCCCTCGGGTCGCCTTCCTGTAGCGGTCCCCGCTCACGATCGCAGTCGTGTGCGCCGCCGGTGCTGCATGGTCAGCTTAGGGAGCGGTACGGGGCCTTGCCCACGTAGCGCGCGGTTATGCAGTGCTGTTCGTCGAGAATCGTTCAACTCCAGGCTGCAGCAGCTTCAGTTCTCTGCCCCCCCCCTTTTTTTTTGCCAGGGCGCTCTTCCCCTCCCGGACATATAAGGAACTGCCTTTAACAAATGATCTACAGCTACCGTGTTGCTTCCATCAATGATTGCCGTTTCCATCAGCGTGTATATCTGGTCGTCCATGGCTTGATCGGCTCTGTTGTCCGCATCTCCCTTCTCAAGGATCTCCAGGATCTTGGGACATCGATCCTGGCACCCAACACACCTCTTGGATGGTCTCGAGCGAGACCTGATCTTGAGACGCGGGTGTTTGCGGTTGTGTCTGCTTGAGCGTGATCTTGTCCTCGCCGCCGTTTTTGTCCGAACGGGCTGGTCGAATGCTAAAATTTCCGTCTAGTCAGCGTCCTGTTCCCAACACTCCCTTGCACCTTACGGCCTAGTGCCATCGCCGCCTTCGTGGTAATGTCAAACTGCACGCGCAAGGTGGAAGATCCACTGAAGGTGGCGCTTTCCGGACGACTGCAGTTGACTGACGCCCGCCAAACCGCCTGAAAACTCCTCACCTGTCGCCATACGCTCCTTCTCAAAACCAACAGACCACTGCTTTACACATGACATAAGGAAAGCGACGTAAAGCCGAAGCGGCTCGCTCTATCCGAGCTTCACATCAATTATCTCGCATATTCCGAAGGATTGGCTTCACAACCTCCAGGGCCTCACGCGCTGGACGCTCAACATGACAAATGCGGCGACGGTGATGATGGTGGAGATGATGCAAGTTTGGATTTTGCCTTCGTAAAGATGTGCGGTGCGTTCGGGGAAACTGTAGGGTTTGATAAAACTTCATGTACTGTGTCGTGGGGGAGGACCATTTCCCATTGGTTGCGGATGTATGTATATAGCCGGCAACTACTTTCCCAACCAATGATTTCGGACTAGCTCGTGATCTGACGACGCTGATGCTGAGAATGACAATCTCGGCCTCATGACCCTGGAAAGGGTCTACCGTCGCGGTCCGAGGCACGTCGCTGATTGGGAACTTGTTGGAACGGCGAAACTTGAGGATTCGATCGTCGTACTCCTGCTTCTGTCGCTTGTATGGAGTTATGATGGCGACCTTTTCATGCGTACCTGACTTTAGGACTTCCTGGAGAGTCCCCATTACCCACTCAACATTCTGAAGGTTCGCACGAGAGTGGAAGCGGCTTGAACGGCGGAGCTTTCCATCCGGAAGTTGAATGTACTGTAGGATAATCTTGCTGCTTCTCTTTGGATCCTTCACATCCAACTCTAAAATCTTGCTCAGTTCATCGACGACATCCTTCGGCAGCGGCTTGATCGCGTGACTGCCCGTCTGCGTCCTTTCACCATAGACGAACTCGTTCGGAAACTTAAAGAGCGTTTGCGTCATCCTCTACACTCAACGTTGAGGGTGATGGTGGGGAAACCCTGCAGGACCGACCTCTGCTTCATATTCTCAACACCAAGAACGGCTATCTCGATACTCCTCACAGACCCAGTTTGATCCACGTACCAGGGCACCCCATGCGCCAAAGGGGTCTCAATCTGCGTACGGATATTGATTGGAAGACGTCCACGCCTAGTGAGTATATAAAAGGCACCGAAGTGACTGAATGCGCACGTCTTGAAAAGTTCACCTTCTACTTCCAAGCTGCTGCCGCTACCATTGCTTTTGCCCTATGACACGAAGAGAGGAAAAAAGGCCAGCACGCCAACAGCTCGAGCATCTCTCCAGATGCCCGCTCGATCCGCCATCCACTGCACAGTCGCACCACGGGCGAAAACGCCTCAACCCACTCCCCAGCCATCCATTCCTCACCAAGGAAGATTTGCAACGACTTTCTTCACACAAAAAGGGTCAGACAGCGCTGAAACCCAAACAGCATGGGAAACACACCTCACCTCAAACCAAAGGGAAGCAGGGAGGAGCGCCTGTAGAAAGGCAGGTCATCCGCTCAAACCCTCCCTCCCTCTCCACCAAAAGGGGGGGAAAGAAAAAAAAAAGTCAAGTAGTCAAACCCCGCCAACCAGCGCATTGGACATCCGGGGAAAAAATAAGCACGTGGCAATCGTATGACGCGCCAAGACACGTCGCCTTCTGCACGTTCTCTCAGAGGGAACGGTAGTACCACAGTAGTGATGAGGATGTGAGGACGGAAGACGATGAGCGTGAGGTTTTCGAAGCAAGGGGCGAATGGTTCGCATCAAGCAGCAGCCCCAGCCCCAGCCCCATCCATCCGGTTCTAGACCCCCTCTCTCTCTCGTCGGGCTGAAGGACATGTATGACCGTTCCTTCCCCTAGGGTTACCTAGAAACCGTTCGTGGCAGATGATCTCTTCAGGGCCCCCCCGCCAGTTCGCGCGCGGAAGCCTTTCGGAAAGAAAAAAAAAAAGTCGGTTACACGTTTTCCCTTGCAGCAGCGGCAGCAGCAGCAGCAGAAGCAGCAGTACGATCGACGATGAAGAGAAAAAGCTTGTCCTGTCGACAAGACCTGGAATTCCTGTGACGCCTCTCTCCCTCTCTTTCGCTCCCCCAGAATTTCGGAACCGGCCAACGCGCTTGGGACCGTCGTACGTTTTTTCCTCACATCGCGAGTGGTGTTATCTGCACTCACACTTTGAAACTTTCAAAAGGGTCTGAGGAGGAGGAGCGCGGAATGTGGGGGGAGATGGGTCCAGAGTCTCCCAGCCAAGCGACGGAAGGGAAAGCATACGTATAGCGCATACGTGGACAAGGTGACGCAAGCGCGCCAAAGCCCATTCATCGTGTGTTTCTTGTGGGAAGGGAAAAATGCCACCAGCGGCGCAGCAGGAAGCAGAGGGAGGGAGAGGAACGAACAGCTGTAGTTCATCGAGATACGAGGTAAGGAACAAAAGAAAATAGAAAATGATGGGTTGCCGTGACAAGGAAAGGCTAAACTAACCATCTCGTAGCGCTATGACCAGATCGGGGATCCCCCAAGAACAACAAACTTTCCACGTGCTGCGCCATGCTCGGGATCGGGGGGCGCTAGAGCAGATGAACAATATGCAGCATTGCAGATGATCTGTTCTCCCTGGAACCCCGAAAGAGGGGCGGAAAAAATGAAGCTTGTTATCGCACAGACGTTATGGAGGGAAAAGCATGATGTATGTGGCAGTACAACCAAGGCCGTCCGTGCCCCTTGCATGGCAATGCACCGCCGCGCGCGAGCAAGCAAGAGCCAGCAAAAAGCCAGCACGCACGCGGAAAGGGCACGCGCATATTAAGTGATCGTCGGGCCGTTTTGCCCATCATCGCTGTTTGTGCAGTGCAGCGGGCCCCCTTTCTGACGTGCCCGGATCAGGCAATCAAGGTAGCACGGATCGACGTCGGGCCTCCGCCAAGGAGAAAAAAATAGAAGTCCCCAGGCATGGATCCTGCCGATATTGTAGTATAGTGTGCTCTGCACGCATAAGATTTGTTGTCATCCTCCCAACTTCCCATGGTTTTGCCGTAGGATTTGGTCAGTGGGAGGGAGCGTGCAGCAGTGATATGTGGCCTGCAAGGGCTCCATGTTGGCATTGTGACCTGTCGTCCAAATTGGCGTGATTTGAACTAATATGTTGTGGTCGCACGGAGCTGGAGGGTTGGTGGCAGTTGGGCGTGGAGTTATGCTTTGTTGTGGCGGTCAACGCCTGCAGCTGGATAGATTAAGCCTTGCAGTAGTCAGCCAGATAGTCAGCCTGAGTTAATAAATGTTTAGCCGTAAATTAGAGTTTTGCGGGCCCAGAACAGATCTTCCAGGTCCAAAGCGCGGTGCATGCAGCTGCGGCAAGAAATGAAATGAGGTGCTGCTTGTTTGTAGATAGTTGAGTCGCACAACATGGCTATCTTCGATCCATTCGACGACACAGCAAAAGCAACTCCGGTTCGCTTGGCAAGGGCGAAAAGGCGGCGGTCACTCGGACAAGTGTAACAGCTTCTCAATCAATAGTGACAAATGTGTATAGGACTTGCTTCTCGTGGCGTCGTCACCTGCCGGCTTCCCTCCTGCTTTGGGCGAGTTTTCAATAATGCGCACAGAGCAGTGCAGTTGTCGTCAATGTTTGGAGAGTGTTCGTCGTAGCTGATGGAGCATACCGTCTGCGCAAGTTCGTACGTCGGCGTTGAGGCGTTGCAGGCTGATACGCAGCTGAGGTGCAATAGGGACAACTGCCGGGATGGGTCTATCGGGAAAGTGGGGGCTTTCACTACAAACTTCGTCTGAGGATCTCCATGGGCTTGTCATCATGGTGGTCTGCTGCTTTGAGCGGTGCATCAACAATTGGCGAGAGCACCGGCGGTAGTGCACCATGGAGCTCAATCCCTTGCGCCGTCAGGGCTGAAGTGATTGATGAACCGAGTTAATGGCATTTGAGGCTGTTGTCAGACAGTAGGGACACTCTTCGGCTAGGCTGGGAAGGCGGGAGAGAGAGAGAAGATATGGTTTCGACGCGGATCCAAAACTAAGCCTTGCGGCTTCAAAACCTGGCAGTGGGCTGGACGTTGGACGCGTATCTGCCGAAGAGTCAAAGCCGAGCTCCGCGGCCATTCGGCTCGGGGATGGGGCTTAAGGCCGACACTGAAGCAGTAAAGAGCATCAAACTGGTTCGTGTGCGGTGTGCTAGTGCCTGAAGCACAGTTCGTTTGTGAAGTGGGTGCGATAGGCTGATATGTCTCCTCGCGGCAGTCGCTGGGTGTTGAGGGAGCCGGTGCTCGGGTATCGGCGCTGATCCGAGGCAGGAGAGGGCAGGATTTGACGGCTTGCATAACTAAAGGCCGTAAACAGATTTGCAAGCGAGCGGCATAGGCAGGTCAGAACGAGACGTGAAGTGCACCGTGTTCGCCAAGGGCTCCCCGAGCAACTCCCAGCTCACACGCGAGGTGTCACGAAGTGTTTTGACACAGCCTTGCAGGCCTAATTTACTGAAAGAATAGGCGCGATGACGTGCCAGCCACCGTGGTTCGAGAAGGCCACGTCCGACACGAGAAATTCCCCGTCTCCGATTGGCCGCGCATCCTACACCTGGGCAACGGGCGAATTCCGTACCAATTCCTAAGCTGTTTGGGCCCCTCGGCGCCCATGACAAGGAGCTCGGAAAAGGAAGCGCATTGAGAACGCCTGGCTTGGTTATCGGCGCCTCTTCATTCGCGCACCCTTGCAGCTGGCGGCCGTCTGGACTGGCGGCGATACATCCAACTGCAGCGGTTCCTGGGGTGGAGCGACAGCGTGGCGTTGCAGGCGTCTGCCCGGCGACAGCTGCAGCGCAGGCCATGCAGCGCGCCGATTGCAGCAAGCAGCAGAGGCGGCGAGGCGCTGCTCACGTGGCGGGGAGCCGGTCAGATGGATGGTGTATATCATCGCCGTCGCCTTAATCGCGGCTACACAGGCCCGGATTCCAGGTACGACATGCGGGCTAGGGAGAGCAGTTCATCTAGGTTAGCGACCAGCCCCAGAACTGCGCAGCCGGCGTGGGCCGAGGGGCGGCGTCGGGCGCGCAGATGGTAATAGGGAGGGTCCCCGTATTCCGGCGAGTCGCACGGAGGGCGATCGAGAAGGGTTGGGGTATGAGACAGTTTTCTTCCGTTTCGGGAAAGACAAACGGGAGCATATGGTAGCGCATGAAACGTTGTGGGCGCCACGGCGCAACGGCGTTCCTGGCGGCTGGTGACGAGTGCCTGAGCCGGGCGACCTCGGGGAGGAAAGAAGACCGGCGAAAAGTCTGCGATGGCGAGACCGGGTGGGCGAACCGTGGTTGAGACGTGGAGTGCTGGAGCGACGGCGGCGGGATGATGTTGACGGCTTCGCAGCGTTTAGGCGCATGAGTCAGGCTCCACCCTCTTGCATCTGGGTTATTAACAGCGGCGAGGACTGGCCGGCCAGCGTCTTCAGCGGGGGAAATGAGGGCTCGGCTGGCCAGATTGCTGGTCAGCCCAGGACGGCACTCCAGCCGGCGCACGGCACCCCAAACCCACTCTAAACACCGCGCGCACGCTCCTGCGGCTACGGCTGCGGCTGCGGCGTGGGCGTGGGCGTGGGCGGAGCGGAGGTGGGAGCTCCCCCAGCGCACAGGCGTCATGCGGAATGGAGCGAAGTAAGGCGGGGCGGGTTGGACCTGGTGACGGGCTGCAGCCAGCGATGCAGGCACCGGCATAGGCACGAGAGGAGAGGGCTAGGCGTGTCGTCGGAGAGAGGTGGCTCAGGGCGGTGGCAGGCGGGCGCAGGACGAGCGAGTGAGAGGTGTTTGCGGCAACGCGCGTCATGCTGGCTGCGGTCGCTGAAACGGGCGGCGCTGCGATCTCCGTGGGCGGCAGGAGCGTTTCAGCAAATCGGCGGGCACAAACCTGCCCTGCACTCTGATCAGCACTGGCTGGCCAGGGCCAGGGCCAGGGGGCCCGACAGCCTGCAGGACCCACGACGCGCCGTGCAAAATGCGCTTCCAATTCTCCGCCGCCACTCAATCAACTCTAAACCCTCGCTCCTTAAGTGCCCGCCTCCACCCTCCTCTTCCTGGGCTTTCCTTTTCCACGGTATTTCCATTTCCTTGGCCGCCCCCAGCACCGTCCTCTCCTTCGGCACTCTCTTCTTCTTCCTCGCCGCCAGTCGTGCGTTTCTTCCACCAGGCCCGCGGCCCTTCTTTCATCACTGTCTTGGAGCCTGATCCACCGCGGATTGCGCCCAGCCCTGCCGGAATTCTTAGCGCCGTTGCTCCCAATACAACACCCCAACTGCGCCCCAAATAACCTCGACTCCGTCATCTTCACCCTGGCCACCCCAAGCTTTTGAAAGACCCGTCGCCTCAACCGCTCGCGAGCGAGCCTGGTTCATCACACTCCCTCTTGACCGTCATTGCTGGCCAGTGACGTCGCACGTTCGCTCCAAACTGTAAACAAAAAACGAAACAACCCAACATGCCTTCCGCATCACTTCTCCCCCTCCTCTTGTCCACCATGGTCGCCCGCGCTGCCGCCGAGGAGAGCAAGAGCCCCTCCGAGCTCGCCGCTCTGATGGAGGCTATCAAGGAAAACATCAACGTCTCCTACTGGCTCGGATGGACCTGGCTTGCCTGCACTGCCGCCCTGATGGTCTACCTCATTGGTGTCACTTTCACGCGCTACGTCCGTGGCATTGCTTGCTTGAACAACCCCCACCAGCGCTACTTCGCCGAGCCCAACTGGTGGTATGCCCGCTTCAAGTGCTACCTGTTCGACTCGCCGCTGCTCCGCACCCGTCACCACCGTGAGTACAAGCTGTCGTCCGCCATCAACATCGGCACCCTGCCCAGCCGTCTCCAGACCATCTACCTGGTTGGCTACTTCGGCATGAACGTCGCCTTCTCCGTCATCTTCATTGACTGGAGCGACTCCGGCGCTGCTTCCGAGCTTCGCAACCGTACTGGTGTCCTGTGTGTCATGAACATGCTCCCGCTCTTCCTCCTTGCCGGCCGCAACAACCCGCTCATCAAGATCACTGGTATCTCCTTCGACACCTTCAACCTGGTCCACCGCTGGGTCGGCCGCATTGTCATACTCCAGGCCGTTGCCCACACCCTTGCCTGGATGATCCCTAAGGTCCAGAAGGGTGGTTGGGCGGCCGTCGGCGGCGCCGTGGGCCACAGCCAGTTCATCCTCTGGGGTACTATTGTGAGTCCGCTTTGCTTCCTTTCCACTACCGCCTTACTTGACTAACTCCAAGGTAGGCCACTTTGTCTTTCGTGGTCATCATGTTCCAGGCTGCTGGTCCCGTCCGCCACGCCTTCTACGAGATCTTCCTCCACTTCCACGTCCTCCTCGCCGCTCTTGGTCTCGCCGGTGTCTGGGTCCACTGCCAATCCGGTGAGCTCTACCAGTTTGACATCGTCAAGGCCGTCCTGGCTCTCTGGGTTTTCGAGCGCTTCGCCCGTCTCTTCTGGGTCATCTACCGCAACGTTGGAAACGGCGGTACCAAGGCTGAGATCGAGTCCCTTCCCGGCGACTGTCTCCGCATCAACCTCCAGATTGCTCGTCCTTGGAAGTTCAGGACCGGTCAGCACGTCTACCTGTACATGCCCTCGATTGGCTGGTGGACCTCGCACCCCTTTTCCCTTTCCTGGAGCGAGGAGCAGGAGGCCTGGAGCGAGGAGAAGGGCATGTCCCTCGAGCGCCTTGACCTGTCTGGCCTCGGCAAGACTACCATGAGCCTTCTCGTCCGCCGTCGTACTGGTTTCACCGACACCCTCTACAAGAAGGTCGAGCAGTCTCCCTCGGGCAAGCTCACCACCTCGGCTCTGGTCGAGGGTCCTTACGGCCACCAGGACCTGTCCTCGTACGGCACGGTCATGCTCTTCGCCGCCGGCATCGGCATCACGCACCAGGTCCCGCACGTCCGCCAGCTCGTCGACGCGTACGACAAGCGCACCGCCGCCGTCCGCCGCGTCACGCTCGTCTGGGTGATCCAGTCGCCCGAGCACCTCGAGTGGATCCGCCCGTGGATGACGGAGATCCTGTCGATGCCCAACCGCCGCGACGTGCTCAAGATCCTGCTGTTCGTCACCCGCCCGCGCTCGACCAAGGAGATCCACTCGCCGTCGTCCAGCGTGCAGATGTTCCCCGGCAAGCCCAACGTCCAGGCGCTCGTCGACCAGGAGATGATGGAGGGCGTCGGCGCCTGCGGCATCAGCGTCTGCGGCACCGGCTCCCTCGCCGACGACGTCAGGCGCGCCGCTCGCAACCGCCAGACCAGGTGGAACGTCGACTTCTTCGAGGAGGCGTTCTCTTGGTAAATGCAAAGAAATCTGAAATGGCATTTGCATCTATATCACACTTGCACACTTCTTCACCTTTCCATTTCAAGTGACCCCCAAAGAGGTGTTTACTTCCCTCTCTTAAGTGTCTTTGTGTGCTTAGAGCGAGCGTGGCGCTTGGAGGTGTCGACTTCCCCATACCTTTGCCTCATGACGGTGCGAAAAGGAACGATCCCGTCCGGTCCGATACATGAACGCCTCTTCCGAAGTCTCTTTCTTTTCGGCCTCCTACCGCTGCTACTGCCATTGCTGCTGTCGTTCCGATCCGCTTGCTCCAAGGGTTTCTTCCCTTTTCCATTCTTTCACTGTACGATAATTACTTTTTTGGAATTTTATACCTTCTTTCTTCTTTTTTGGTCGTTGGATCTCTTTGTTTATCCATTCCTTTCTACAATCACAATTAACGCAAGCGTATCACGACAGAGAGAGGGGGAAAACGGGGAGGAGATTTGGAGGAAAAAAGGGAAAGAGAGTGACAGGATCACAAATTCTTTGCTTTATGCATCCCGCGTTCATCGATCATCAACCATCCTTGTTTCTAGCGTATAGAAAGGAAAAAATGGCACGCACAAATGAAAGTCATGATCACAAAAAAAAGCTTATTGCCCTTTGCTTTGCTCCATATTCGTCACACAAACCGATAACCAACCACCATCTCACACACGGCCCGGATTTTCCCTTGGCGAAGCTTACTCCCCCCAACCACCCCAGAAAACGGGAAAGCAGCCCGACGCGCATCATCAAGCGCGCCAATTTCATCTCTTCGCGCATCGGAAGAATCAAGGATTGGTGGTGGTTTGTGCAAGCGACCACCACGGAAAGACGACGGGCACCCGAGGGAGACTATATCTGATACCGGGCGCCGTTGCACATTCATATCCACCGCATGCACGGGTAGGCGAAACCTGCCTTTTTCGTCATCGTTCGCGTCCTCCCTCCTCTTCTTCAACCCAATCAATCAATTCGCGTTCATCGCCTCCTGCCCCTCTCCCATTCCCCTCCCCCCTCTCCCGTTCGCAGGGAGGAAGGAGGCTTGCTCCGTAAGATGTCTCTCTCGCTCTCCCTCCCCTGATCATCTCTCCTACCTCGATAACAAGACTCACGAGCGAGAAAGGGATGTGGTAGCCGGGAGCGCAAAGGGAGAAGACGAAGATCAAGAAGAAGCATCATACCCGCAGCCCCGCGAGGGGATCATCGATATTTTCGTAGGTATGAGATTTATCACGAGGTCTGATTTTCCGCAGTATGTATTACGATCTCCTCCGCTCAGCCCTAATCCAACTGTGCCGCACCGCGGAGAAATTCAGCAACACGGACGCCACGCGATCGAACGTGCCGCTCCGCTCCGCTTCGCCTCGCCTCGCTTCCCCCGAGACCCTTCCCAGATCTTCGTATCTCTGTGCCCATGTACCTATAGCGATAAGGAGTGGGGAGAAGTAAAGGAAAGTGAGACGCCCTCTTTCCCCCACGGCTTCGTGCATGAACGGCTTCGTGCTCGCCACGCACGACATATACGCGCGCGCCTCTGGGACCCCCCCGCAGGAAGGGGGAACCTCGACTTTCTCATGTCCCGCTTATGCATTCTTCCTTATTAATTTGCTAGTGAGTGCAAAAAAAAAAAATATGCTCTGCCGATAAGAGAAGAACTTCCAACGCCCCGCCGCCTCGCCAGCGATCGGAGTGGAGAAGGAGAGACAAAAAAGTAAAGTGAAGAAAGTCAAATCGGCTGTCATCTACCGAAAAGGATGTTCGTAATTGGTCGCTTTCTTTCCTCCCCTGTTCTCCCCTAGTAGCCTCGGCTCGCTTCCTGTTGCAGAGGGCGTAGCGAAAAGGCCATGTAGGAAGGGGGCCGGGAACGCAGACGCACGTATAGAAGCGCGCACGAGAGGAAGGAGGTGATAAGCGATGCTGATCTGCGGAGAGAAGCACTGAATGGAGACGAGACGACGGTGTTTTCTTTTTTCCTCCCTTTCCCTCTCGGCTGTTACGTGCGAAAAGGCGATTTGCTTTCGCATGACGAAGGATTCGTCGTTTTGGGTCTCGTCTCCGGTGGTCTCCAACTGGTCTTTGCGATTTTGCCAAAGGCTGCTGGACTTTTGCTGGGTAGTTGGTCGCTGAGCCGCAATATATGAGTAGCAATGTCCGCGTTATATGACATGTTTGGGCCTAGATATGATGCAACCGTTGGTCAATGCGAGAGCGAAAGTCGGCTCGCAAGCGGGGGAAACAAGGGAAGTGGAGAAAGTAAACGAGGCTCATCATTGCTTTCGTGGGCGCGTAGCAAGATGAGGAGTGGAGTGCGAAAGCGCCAACGCACGGAGAAAGTCCCCTGCGTGGGTGACGATGTTTCGAAACGCCCACCGGTGACTCCTCCGGCCCTGCAGCCGCCGGTGGCTGCCCATTCGCGAGGCCGCCTAGACGGAGGCCTGTCCCATAGTTCGCTCGTTCCGAAATAAGCGAGCGCGCATCTTCGGGTTGTCACCACCTCGCGCCTTTTCTTTCCTCGTATGCTGAAGACAAACGTTTGTGAGGTCCGCGTGGAGGATGTTCCCAGGCAGGACCCCAACATCTCTTTCTCTCTCTTCACTCCGAACTGTTCACACTCCTCCAACTCGACGGACTCGGCCGCCCTACACCTGCGCCTGCTCCATTACCGACACCGCTGTTCCCGTCGCTCGCGCCACCGGCCGCTGCAAATGCGGCAGCAGCCTCTTCGTCTGGAATGAACACCACCTTCAGTCTTCCGGGTACCTTTCCGCGCCATGAAAACTCAGCCGTCTCTGTGCGCACCGTCAAGTCACCAGTGATGGGCAGGTTAATATCGATATCTTGCCACTGAGGCAGCGACTCGGACGACGTGCCGTCCGCAGATTGCTGTTGCTGTTGTTGGTGGTGGAGGTGTTGCTGCGGTTGGGAGAAGGAGGCGGAATTGCTGCTGACGGCCATGCCGTTACCGGGTCGTCCGCCGAGGTGATGCTGCTGCTGATGATGCGATGAGAAGTCGCCACCGTTGGCACTGCTCAGGCCGTTGAAGCTGTGGATGAAAGGCTCACCTGCGGCGGCTGACGACGAGAAAAAAGGGCTCTGGGTGGCACCACCAGGCTGGCGCTGGTACATGGCACTGGCGTGCTGTTGCTGGAGATGGGACTGCGACTGTTGCTGCGGCATGTCCCCATGCTCGTGGCGAGCCTTGGTCTGGGCTTCCTTTTCCATGCGGCGGCGCTTGTACTCCTTGCGCCAGGCGGCCTGTTGCTGCTTTGCGCGCTCGGCGCGCTCCTCGTCGGTGAGGTTGAGGCGCGGGCGGCCACGCTTACGTTTGGCGGGTTCCGGGGTTGCGGCGCCAGAGACAGAGACTTGCTGCTGCTGCGGCTGTTGCTGATCGGTCAGCTGGTGATGGTTCTGTTGTGGCTGGGATGGCCGGGGCTGGGCGTGTGCCTGGGCGTGTGCCTGGGCGTGTTGTTGCTGGTGCTGGCGCTGGTGCTGGTGCTGGTGCTGGGCCTGGGATGACAGCTGTTGGGGCTGCATTGGCTGTGGGGGCTGGACGGCGGCGGCAGCAGGGTCCATGGTCACGTATTGAGGGTAGTAGGCAGCAGGGTTCTGCGGGAAGAAGGCGGACGAGGGGTTGTTGGTGCCGTTGACGCCAGAGAGTCGCGACGCCATTGTGAGGGAGCACCGCACGCGGCGGCTGGCCGGAAAGGTGCAGACTTTAAGCAACGGGGACTCGAGACAAAGGAAGGGGCGGCGTGTGACGGAAAGAGCAGAGAAAAATAAAACAAAGGCGGGCGTGGGCAGAGTGGAAAAAGAAAAAAGAACAGAGCAAAAGAAAACGGAAAAAGGACGATTGGGGCAGCCCGCGGGAGCGGATCGACAAACGACGTCAACGCCCGGCAGCCGAAGCACAGACCGCAGGCCCCGGGGTCCAAGGCAATTTTTCTTTCTTTTTTTCCCCTCTAGCGGCCGTCGATGGCTACGTAGGTAGGAAAAAGAACCAACCCTTTCCGACTCTGCGCCGTGCTTTTGGCCCTCTAGCTGCAGCCGGCAACGCGCCCGCCGGTGCTCCGCTCTCGCCAACATCCAATCTTTGACGCGTGATGGGGTGAGGCTGTTGCGCTTGGCCGTTGCGCTTCGCGGCTGCGCTTCGCGACTGCGCTTCGCGACCGCCCCCCGCTGATTGGCGGGCTTCCCGCTGCTGCCTTTCCATGCTTCCGTCGCCAAGACGCCGGCCTGCAACACCACCCCCTTCCCCTTTAACCACCTCTCCTGTCTCGCTTCGTTCAAATATTCACGGCTCCGTACACGGCTGTCAACCACGTATTAAATTCGCGGTCGAGCGGGTGCACGTGCTCTCAATGCTCCCGGCTCCCTTGGAAGACGCCTGTTCTCGTCGCTTTTGGTGCTACTCTCTGCCTCGTCCTATCCATTTCGCGTCGTAAAACAGTGATGTGTAGTCTGTGTCGTGCGCAAGGGAATATGCAGAGGTCCAAAGACAGGCAATGCGGAGTCGGTTGAAGAATCAGAGCCGAAGTGGTGTGGCGGGGATTCGTAGAAAACGTCCGGACACAGGTGCAAGGAAACCACAAACATTCATGTCCGGACGATTATTTCGATTGCCCATACCCATTGGATGCCCTTCTTCAGAAGATGGACCGTTGCTCGATTCGACTACCTACCCGCTGGAAACGTCAGCCGGCGAAGTTGCTACTCTCCTTCCGCATTTCCTACCATCGTGTTATACCGACATCCTCTCGTGATTACACAATTCAATTCCTTCTCCGATGTTCTCAAAGCCAGACGAGATCCTGTTTGAAATCGTACGTACTAAGCCAACGTAGTCGATTGAGCGGAAAGGCGTGCATCGGGGAGGTGAGGTGAAGTGAGGTGAAGCAACGTCCAACTTTCACCACCACAAATCCCCCAATCCGGTCTAGTGCGGCGCAAGCCGGCGGGCGCGAGCTCCGCACACATTCACAATTATGCTAGAAGCCCTTCGCAGGCGCAGACTCTTCCTCTCTTCTACACCAACTCGTCCTCCTCCTCAACTTTGAAGATCCAAGCCCAAGCAGCATTGACAAACACAACGCAAGCGCTGACCTTCATCATGGACGCCGACGACGTCCCCCCCTTCGATTCGCCGCTCTGGAACCAGATCTTCTTCCTTCTGGGCAGCACCATCTACGGTTCCATCGACATCTTCTGCTTCGTTTGCTCCTCCATCTGGAACCTCATCGCCTTCATCGTGTATGCCATCTTGTATTGCACCCGTCATGCCATCGTCTTCATCCTGTGGCTGGCATGGGCTATCTTCACAGGGTCCTTGAAAGCCGCCTGGGGCTTCGTTTGCCTTTCTGTCGAATGGTTCTTCACATACGTCGCCTTCCCCATCTTCGATTCTGTTTCGCCGCAAGCAGTCAACGTCGCCAGCCCGCTCATCGACCGACCAGTGCTTACATGCACTTCACTTGCCATCGGGGCCCTCGCATTCGCCGCAACGTTTCCTCGCGTGCGCACCGCCGTCTATTCATACATCGCTCACAAGATCTTCATCTGGAAGGAAAACATTGTCATCGCCTGGGAGGTCTGGCAGCTCGAGCGCGCCGACAGGGCCATCGCCCAAGCCGCAGCCGCAGCCGCAGCCGCAGCCGCAGCTCAAGCTCAAGCCGACCAGGCCGCCGCTCAAGCTCAAGCCGACCAAGCCGCCGCTCAAGCCGAAGCCGACAGGATCGCAGCTCAAGCTCAAGCCGACAGGATCGCAGCTCAAGCTCAGGCTCAAGCTCAAGCTGAGCAGACCATCGCTCGAGCAAGCGCATCCCAACAGGCACCTAGGACGCCGTCTCACTACACGGTTTCTCAGAAGGCTCTCTACCGCCGTGATTCCGCACCCGCTCTCCCACACACGCGCCACCAGGAAATCCACAACCAATACGACTTCACGACATCGATCCGCCAGCCGTGCACCCCTCACACGCCCAAGTCGTCCACCAGCAACACCTCCTCAGTCCACTCACCTCACTCTGCCGGTGCCTTCGACCACTCCCTGGACGACGCCCGCCGCTGCGATCTGGACGAATGGAAACGCAGGAATGGACGCTACGAATCGTGGTCCAACAGCTACCGCCCGGAGAACCAACGCTACGGCGCCGTCGTGCCGTACGGCCAGCCCGCTCCCACGCCCACGCCTCCGCGCGCTCCTCACCCACACCCTCACAGCATCCTCCCGCCCGACCAAGTTCACATGCTGTACGGGCCCGAGGGCGCGCAGAAGCAGCTGGCCGAGCTGCGCTGGTGCATGGGCGTCGACCCGGAACAGCACCAGCTGACCGATTGCCATAACAACCCGGTGAAGCCGATCGACAGCCCTTGGGTCACGCGTTTCCTCAACAACCCCGTCGACCAGCTCGACACCTTCATGCTGAACGACCGCGGCTGGAAGTGGCTGGCGCCCGCGACCCAGGCCTTCGCGCTGAACATGTGGCGCGAGGCTCGCATCAAGCTGTTCATGGGCGCGTCCGATCCGACCATCGACCCTGCGATTGTCAACCTGTGGATCAGCGATATCTTGGCTGGCGGCTCGCCCGTGGGCTGGCTGGGAGACGTCCAGCCTGGGATGCTTGGTCTGCACACTCAGCTCATTCTGACGGCCGTGGCGCAGAGGTTTGAGAAGTTGATGGCGGATGGCGGTGCCAAAAGCTTGATCGTCAGCGGCGGTGCCAGTGGCGGTTGGGTGCCAGTCCACCAGCAGCCAGTCTATCAGCAGCAAGTCCAACTTCAGCCGGTCTATCAGCAGCAAGTCCAGCTGCAGCCAGTCCAACAGGAGCAAGTCCAACTACAGCTAGTTCATCAGCTGGAATCACTTGTTCCTCCGTTCGCTGCCTTGGAAATTCAGGACGAGCAGCAGGAAGCTCAGCAGCAAGTCCAACTACAGCCAGTCCAACTACAGCCAGTCCAACAGCTACCAGTCCAACAGCTACCAGTCCAACAGCTACCAGTCCAACAGCTACCAGTCCAACAGCTACCAGTCCAACAGCTACCAGTCCAACAGCAACCGGCTCAACAGCAACCGGCTCAACAGCAACCGGCTCAACAGCAAGTTCCACAGCAGCTATTGGGTCGGCTGCCGGTACAGGCGGTGGTGCCGCAATTCAGTGCCGTCGTCACCCAAGGCACTGCGCAACCGGGGCAATTCCTCCCCCGCAAGGCGCCTCAGAAGCAGAAGCAGAAGAAGCAGCAGCAGCAGGCTGCCTCTTCGTCTACGCTTGGTCAGGCGCCAGTCCAGCAACAGTCGTCTGCCCCGCCGACCACGCCGGTCCACCAACTGCAACAGCAGTCGTCTTTCACGCCGCCCACACCACAGCCGGCACCTATCCCTCAGCAGCCTGCCACGCCGGCCCCGCCACAGCCGGCACCTATCATCCCTCAACAACAGCCGCCGCAACAGCAGCCTGCTCCCTCGTCGTCACTGGCACCGAACTCCCCCTTCACCACCCCCCCACGCACCAAGACCGGCCGCTCCCTCCCCGGCCCATCCCCTCTCCGCCAGCAGCAATCCGCCTCCGCCTCCACGTCGCCAGCCACGACGCCGACCCCATCTCAACGCGCGGGGCCATCGCAATCCGCGGCGCCGTCTTCGTCGTCTTCGTCGTCGTCGAAATACGCGCCGTCTCAACTGCAACACGCGCCATCGGGACCGAGGCCTTCGGCATCGGGACCCCAGTACAACGCGGTGCACCCGCCGCCGCCGCAGTCGCGCTCGCGCTCGCAGCCGCAGCAGCCGCCGTCGCCGTTCGCCTCGACCCTGTCCGCCGCCCACGCCGGCGCCGGCTCCGCGTCCCGCTTCATCGCCAACACCGTCCACGACAACGGCACGCCCTGCGGCGCCAGCGGCAGCGCCGGCCGCCGTCCCCCCGCCGGTCCCTCCTCTCCCGCCGGTGCAGGTGCAGGTGCCGGCTCGTCCGTCCTGGCGCGCGCCGCTGCCGGCGCCAGCGTCGGCGTCAACAACAACAACAACGGCAGCAATAACAACAGCAACGGTGCTGGTGCCAGTGGTAGTGGCAGTTCCAGTGCCAGTGCCAGCGGAGGTGCTTCGTCTTCAGATCCCGCCGCAGCCGCCGGCGGCGCTTCCGTCACCGCCATCGTCCTCGCCGACACGCTCGCGGCGGCGGCCCGGAGCGACCCGAAGAACAAGCACAAGCGCACCGACGACGACGACGATGATGAGGACGACCGCGACGAGTGGGAGCAGCAGGGCCGCGAGAAGAGGCCGAAGTGGTAGATTTGAGATTTGGGACCTGGGGAAACAGCTTGGTCTACCCTCTCACCTCTAGGTACCTCTCTCTCTTGGTCGTCGATTTCCGGTCTTTTCTTTTTCCGGCTCCTCGCCATGCTCGCCGGTGCGCGCCCAACTAACCTCATGCCCATGTTCGTCGACGGTGTCCCGCTGCTCATTGCCGGTGGGCGCCGATGGCGAGGGTTTTGGGGGGGGTGTTTCGTGCTGACGAGTTTTGGTGGGACCGTGACCTCCATTGATTTGCTCTTTTTCCCTTTTCCTCCTTACGGATTTTCTTTCCTGCTTTTCTTTTTATCTTGGGCTCTCGTGGCGACGGATTGCCGACAGCCCTTCTTGCTTTGCTCCCTTTTCTTTTCATCTTCTGGGCTTTCTTGGCGACGAAAATGCCGGTGGCCCTTCTTGCCTTGCTCCTTTTGCTGGAGCTTGGTCTCCTGCTTTTTCCGATCTTCTGATCGAGGTTTTCCACGGCGGTTGGAAACATGCAGGCGGCCTCTTCTTGCTTTTTTCTCTTTGCTTTTTCATGTCCATTGCTGTATCCTATTCCCCTCCCCTTGCTCTTATTTCTGCTGTTTGGCACTTCTAAAAAATGCTGTTGGATAGGCTTCTCCTTTTGGCTTATCCGGTACTACATGCTTTACGGAGGACACGATTCATGCATAACGAGATCCATGCATAACGAACAGCTCTTGGTGGGAAAGCTGATGAAACGAGGTCGGTAGTAGCTCTAAAACAACAAAACAATGAAAAACACTTCAAAAGTCCTCTCTTATCCGAACCCGACATCTTCTCCCGTGTCCAAAAACACATCTACAGCCTCTCTCTACCACCAAACTCCCACTCCCACCCCCACTCCCACCATCCACAACCAAGAACCCAAAGAAAAAAAAAAAGGGGGAACCCCCAGATCAAGACCCCCCACCATCATCATCATCCACCCACTCCCCGTGCCCCTCTTTCCCTTCTTCCGCCTCCCACCCCAACCTCCCCACCACCCCCTCCCACCCCCTCCTCACCACCTCCCCCATCACCCCCCCGCCCAACCTCCCCCCCGCCTCGCCCACCGGCACCAGGAAGCTCTCGTACAGCAGCTCCTCCGCGTCCACGCCCGTCCCCTCCCACCGACGGGGCGCGTGACCGGCCGGCTCGGCGCGGACGCGGTCGAGGAGGCGGTGGTGGTCGGCGGCGACGGGGGGGTCGGCGTCGCGCGCTTCTCTCTCGGCTGTTGATGATGGTGGTGGTGGCGATGACGACGATGGCTGCGGAGGGGGAGGAGTACGGGGGGAAGGAGATGGTGGTGGCGGACGCGGCGGCGCGACGTACGGCGACCCGGGGGCGGGGGGCGGCATGCCGGCTTCGACGGCGGGGGGGAGGGTTTCGGCGGCGTACCAGAAGAGGAGGTATTGGATGCGGGGGGAGACGGGGACGAGTTGGGTGTAGAGGGGTTCGGTGACGAAGAGGGGGGAGGAGGGGGAGGAATCGGTGGTGGCGCTGTGAGGTTGGCGGTGGAGGACGGGGAGGGGGAGGAGGCGGTTGCGGTAGCCGGACTGTGGGTTTTTCGCAATTTGAGTGGCTGTTTTGGAACTGATATGCGCGGGGTGGTGGGAAGGAGGGAGGGAAGGATGACGGGGGTCTTGACGCAGGAGCGATGGGACTGCGCGGCGGCGATGATGTGGGGAAATTGGATTGGCTTGTCCATATGCTTTTCCTTCTTTTTGCGAGATTGACGACGAGGTGACGATGGTGGTATATGGATACATACCTCTTCGAAGCCCTCCCGTTCGGCAGCCCGGGTCGTCTCCTCGCCGGCGTCGCGGCGGCCTTTGGGTAGGAACCAGTAGCGGTCGCGGGTGTGGTAGCACAGCACGACGCGAGCGGAGGCGACGTGGAAGATGGCGACGCCGCAGCCTATCACGAGATGCTCGGACGCAAAGTTGGCGACGACGGGCGGGCAGCGGACGGGCTGGCGCGTCGAGGCGGGGATGCGGATGGCGGAAAGGTCACTGATTAGGTCAGGCATGGACAAGGTAGACGTGCGTGAGATGATATGGCAATAGTAGTTTGCAATGCGGTGGGCAAACGCGGGGAAATGCAGGGGAGAGGTCGTGGATGTGGATGTGGATGTGGATCTCAGACCCTGGTCAGCCAGTCGCGACTGCCGGACGCGGGGCTCTTATAGGCTTCCATATTCCGGTAAGCGTCGGGCACGCCTTCCGGTGGCTTACGGATTTTCAGCCTCACAATGTCGCAGACTTCTTTGTCACTTGGTCGAGAGGCGAAGTGCAAGGCATGCAGAAGATGCAGTGGTTACCAGAAGCTCGGGCTCGGTGGTGATGTCATTCGTGCCCCCACTCCAACGTCGTCTCGTCTTGCTGTCCGAACATCCTCACCGCGGGGTTTCGCTTCCTTCGATGCCTGGCCCTCGTCCGGATCCAAGCGACAGCAGGACCACCGGTCCAGTTCCTCGCCTTCTCGGCCAATGAAGTTCATGCCAACGACAATTTCTGCGGCGCATGCCTGAAGCTCCAGTCATCAATCCCAATCGCTTAAATTCGGCCTCCATGTTCCTGTGATCGGCGTAAACATCAAGCCACAGCTCCGTGGTGTTTCAAGCAGCTGTCTGGGAGGACAGTCCAGCGGCCGAGCAAGCCCCACCGAGCCCATACCGCCAGATCGATAATAGTCCAACGACACCCAATCGATCTCGCTACTGCGGCTTCCGATCCAACCCACCAGTCACGTCAAACACGGCCTCCACATTTTCGCCCCGAAACACCAAATACAAACCATCGTCAAAGAACCCGAGCAATCGTAAGCACGTGGGTCACGTACCTGACCACAAACAATGGCCCTAGTCAACCAACCAATGGCCGACGCCCCCCGCGACCAACACCGTCGGTCCTCAGCACCCACCACGGAACCTCCCACCATAGCAGAACCACCACCCACCATACCGGCAGCCCCCCAAACAGCCCCAGCTCCTCCTCCTCCCCCCACCGCCACAGAACCCCCCCAACCCCCCGCTCCCCGCACCCCACCCCGCCCCACCACCCCTCCCAACCCTCCCACGAACAACACCCCGAACGCCACCACCACCACCAAACCCCACGCCGACACCATCCGCCGCACCCGCTTCTTCGACGCCTACGACGCCGGCAGGGGCAAGCGGCGCCTGCAGGACGTCGCCGCCGAGCACGACATCTCGTTCGCGACGGCCAAGCGCTGGCTGCGCGCGCGGCGCGTCCAGGGCGACGCGGCGTACCGCCGCAACAAGGGGCGGCCCGGGCGGCCGCGGACGGCGACGAGCAGGCGGGGGAGGAGGGTGGAGAGGGAAAAGGAGAGGGAGAGGGTGCAGCGGGAGGGGGATGGTGTGCAGGGGGAGGGGCAGGGGCAGGATGGTGGGAGTCTTTGTGGGAATCTTGGTGGTGTCGAGAATGGTGGTAGTGGTACAGCGGCGGCGGCGGCGGCGAGGGAGGATAGTGATGGTGGTGGTGGACGACGGCGGCAGCGGCGGCGGCAGCGGCAGGGTGATGGTGGTGGCATGGCGGCGGCGCTGCCGACGAGGGCGAGGGCGTCGTCGCGATCTATGATGATGCAGATGCAGCAGCACCAGACGGAAGCGGCGGCGGCGGCGGCGTTCAATCCGGTAGAGGGGGTGTGGGACGGGCTGAGGCAGTGGAGGACGCTGGCGGAGCTCAAGCAGGCGCTTGTCGAGGGATGGATCAGGACGACGCCGCGAGAGGAGGTTGGGGTTCGCATGTCGTCGTCATCGTCGTCATCGTCGGACATGCAGGCGGGTGGTGGTGCCCATGGCGGCTGGCAGACCGCGCAGATGGCGACTCTCCCGTCGGATGGTGGATCTTTTAGATAGTAGTCGAACGAGCGTGGATTGGTCGCTTGGTCGCTTGCTTTTTTGAACATACTTTATATATTTCCTTCCTAGCGTAATATCTAGACGACCAATACACAGTTCCCAAGGGTATCTCAACCAGTCCTCGACCAATCCTGGTCCAATGTAATAATTCAATCCGCAAACACCACGCAACCAATGTATACCGAACTACCCAATGTCCCACCACCAAGAAATGCCAATCGGGATCAATAACCCAGAAGCCAAAGAGAGAACCAAAACCTACAAGAAACTGAGCTCGTCCTCACTATCGTCGGCGCCATCCAATCCAAACGCCGCGCTCAGCGTAGTAGTGTTGGTCGGGCGACTGGTGGTAGCAGCAGCAGCACCAGCACCACCGCCGCCATTCTTTCTCGCTCGTTTGCGAGGCGGTTCCGGACTGCTCGGCTGCCGGACTATAGGGCTGGTGAAGGCCAACTCATCGGTCTCGTATCCTCCAGGACCGCTGATGTCGTCGGCGTCGTCTGCAGACGCCTCGTCGTCGTCATCATCGTTCCGCAGAGCCTTGAGCGTCGCTGCGGGAGTGCTGGTCATGACAGGCGTGCTGGGCACATCAGGAGCGGCGGCAATCCTCTTGGAGAAGGCGGGCGTGTTGTTGATGCCGAGGACGTCCGGGCTCTGCGCCGCCAAGAGGAGCTGCGACAGCGTGGGGCGGGCCGGGGTGGACGGCACGGGTCTCGATGATTTCGTTGCAGAGCTCGACGGGAAGGCTTCGGCTGCCGCGGCGGGGCCCATGGCGCTCATGCGCACGAGGGGCGTGGCCTCGACCCACTCCGAGATGCCCGACTCCCACCGGTAGCCGACGTGGTACTCTGCGTCCTTGTGGAAGAAGGGGATGTCGTGCCGCGGCATCTGGATGTTTTCCATCTCCTTTTCGATTTCGAGCGTGAACTGCAGGTACTCTGAGGTGTTGCCGACTGCGCGACCGTCAGAGCGAACGGGAATATATGTGCCTGGGGAGAACTTACCGGAGGAGCCTTGAGAATGGTTGGCAAACTCATGGGCGGAATCCAGAGCCAGGCGCTTCAAAATCCATGAGGAAAACCCGACACTCGCCCACTCGCTGGAAAGGGTCGATCCAGTGAATTTGCCATCGTCGAACGATGACACTCGATAGGACTTCAAAGTTTCCACGATAGACGTCAAGACCAGGAAGACGTTCTGTGTTGTCTTTGGATAATACGCCTTTCCACATGTCTCTGCTACCGAACAGACGATGGCAGGAAGATTCAGCAACTGCTGACCGGTCTTGCCCTCGAGCCGTGCCAGAGCTCTGATATGGAGTGCAACAGGCGCCACGGCCATGTTTGGAATGGGATCGGAATCGTAAACACCAGTGATGATAGCACATGTAAGGATGTTGCTCAACCGCTCGATGGTCGAGCTGAAGCGGGAAATGGGGGTGTCGAAATGGCCTTCAAGAATGTCACAGGTGATGTCTAAAGCGATGCTCTCGAGCGTGTGTCGTATCGCATATCGGCCTTTGCGGCCATAGCTTGCCTCTCTGTCCGGCAGGAGGAATATCGCAGCGAAGATGGCCGATAGAGATGAAACGGTGGTGTTCAAGGCGTTCTTCACTCCGGTGGTGACGCCCGTTGGTTGCGGATTATCGCGCACTGAGTCCGGTTCCATCTCGTCGATATGGGAAAAGCTCCTACCGCATGCAATGGAAAAGAAGGCATGGGTGAGTTTGCAAGCTTCTGCGTGCGCGGGGCTTCTCGAATCGGAGATGTGCCGAATAATCTTACTCCAGATATGCTTGAATTGTGTGGTTGCGGTCCACTCAACGGGGAGAAGGTTGGAGGTTAGCATGCTGCGTATTAAGCGGTAGAAGAATGGCCACCCGTCTATTCTCTCCGCCCAAGCGTGGGCTGCGGCGATGCCACTGAACCGTCGGTCACCGAAGTGGATGAAGTCGTCCTTGGCCGTCTTCGGAGGTGGGAGTGGTGCCGTAGCGAACGCGAATGCCGTCAAGATCTCCTCTGCCTCGTCATAAGCGAGCGATTGGTGGCACATACGAACGAGCTGTTCTATATGGCCAGTGGCCAGCAGTTCCTCGGCGATGGCCACCGTGATAAGAGCGACTCCGTGAGCGCGCGTGACTTCCCTCAAAGGCCGCCAGCCTGAGGCGGACCCCATTTGCTCGAGATCTTGGTAGACTTCTTCACTGGCATCAACCTTGTCGACGTTCTCCTCATCCTCCCATTGCTGTCGGCCTTCAATGTAGGCAGGGACCTGCCGCAGACAGGTAGACATCAACGACCGTGAACCGGTTTTCGATGCCCGGCTCTTCTCTGGAGCTTCGGTTGCATAAAGTAGAGTCCGGAATGTCTGTAAGAGGCGCTGAACATGGCGCAACTGCTGCGCAGTCGATTTGTTGTCTAAATCGAGATCGGGATCACGCTTGAACATCGGGAACCTGCGCTTTTTCGGGGTCTGCAAAAAAAGCCGACCAGCAGGCTTTTGAGAAGATGGGTGCGGAGAGCCATCGAACAGGGGAGTAGGCATGGAGATTTCGCCAGGCTTGCGCGCATGAGGTCCTGGGGGCGCTTCGACCTTTGAGGTGCGGCTGGTGTAGCTGCGCTTGGTCCCTTTCTTCTCCGTGGGATGCGGCATCCAGTCTGGATCATCGAAGTTCTTACGACGGGCAGCACTCTCGGTTTCTTCGTCTTCCTGCTGCTTGTCGCTGGAAGGTGGCTCATCCTTGGACGAAGAAGCCGATGCAAATGGCGCGGCTGCGTGCAACTGCGGGTAGACGAACTCTCGCAGGACTCGGATCTGCACGATAATTGGGCGAAGCAATCTGTTGCAACGAGCAGATGTCCAAGGTGGCTCTCCCGCGGCTGTTGTGCCTAAGTACACGGCTACTGTTTAGAGTCAATGGGCCTTCGTGGGTGGGTGGATGGAACCATACTGTTTGGAATGTTTCTATTATGCGACATAGCGGATGCTGAGCTATGATGTTGGGCTATGATGCTGAGGCGCGGCTGGAATTGGTGCTGTCGCGACGTCAAGTTGCACGCCGATGTGGTGTTGACAAACAAAGGCGCGTACCTAACGATCGGCCCCGGACTTAGCCGGCGTCGACGCGCTAGGCCTAGTCGGGAAATACGCCAACCTCCGAGTGCACCCACACACATTTCATAATTCGTGCGCAGAAATTGAAAGAAATCTTCCAAGGTGACGTCAATGATAAGTCAAGCCAACTACGTTTACACAATAAGCAGGTATCTAGACCAGAAGCGAACAGCCACCCCGACCCAAAGCGCCGCGCTTTGCCTGGACCACCCCAAACCTCGACGATGCATTCCGAAAAACCTTGAACGAAACGCAGAAAAGAAAGGGCTAGGGAATACTTTTGCTAGAAGGTGGGGCCTAGTTGTCCTCGTCATCCTCGACATCCTTCAGACCAGGCAGAGTCTCGAACGTCGTCTCCTTCTCGACGTATCCCTTAGCATTGCGCGTCGTGACCTTGTACTTGCCGCCTTCCCAGAGGTCCTTGATCGTCAGCTCCCTGGTCCTGCCCAAGCTCTCAATGTCGCCGATACGCTCCAGCGTATCCTCGAGGAACTTATCGAAGCCAGGCAGATCGCAGATCTCGCGGAAGGCTCTTTGCATGGGAACGGAATCTGGCTCGGGTCAGTTTCCGACATAAGGGGGAGGTGTAAACTCGAACTGGCACGTACCAGCTCTAACCATGGCCTTGGAGTCAATTGTGAAGACGTTAATGTGATCGTAGCTTTGAATGAAGTCTGCGCGCGTCATGATTTCTCTTGCCTTGTGAAGAGGAATCTGAGGAAGTATGTGTCCCCGTTCAGGATCGTAAGTTTTGTCCATCTCCTTTTCTTGGTCAACTAGCGCCTTCGCCAGAACCATGGCCGCCGACTGAGTAAGACGTCAGTAGAGTTCAAGTAGAAAACGACAACAGCAGGAGACACTTACAGCGTACTTCTGCTGGTCCATGACGTCGTCGTCCATGTCCATGCCAAGAATCCAACACTGGTTGAGGAACCACGTCTTCTCTGCCTCACATATCTTGTCACAGAGAGCAATCATGTCCCTGGACTTGGCGACGCGGCTGAGAAACGAAAGCCTGCCGCCAATCTTGTCGTAGATGGTCTCCAGGAGCTGGTCGTTCGGCGTCTCTCCGTGCCATTTCCACCGGTAGTGCTTCAACGCAGAAAGGGCCTTCTGCTTGTCCAGATCTCTGACGGGGGTAACTTCCATCCTGGTCGCGTACTGCTTGAGGCGCTCATAGACCCAATAGTCGTCGCTGTTTAGAATGACAGTGACGAGACTGGCGGCGGCCCATTGCTCGGCGCGTTGCTGGAGGAGCTCCAGGAGGTCCTTTCCCTCATCGTCATCCCGGATGAGATGGACGCTGTTGATGACAAGGATAAGTGGGCGCCCGAGCTTGTCTCTGCGTCTGATCGCAACCTTTTCAAGCTTGTTGAAGGCTCTCTCCACATCAAGCAGCGCAGAAGCATCCCTGGGGCCCCGGATGGAAAACAGTGAGCCAATGTTGTCTTCATGAAACTCAAAGTCCAATGCCTTTCCAAGACGAATCCGAAAGATTTCTGGGTCCGCGTGGGCTTCGAACATGGCAACGCCGTCTCCATCAATCTTTGACATGGCTTCGATCAGCATGGACGTTTTCCCGGTGCCTTTCTCGCCAATGAGCAGGTGGTATCGGCCTTTGTCCTCTCCACGTATGATAGAGTCAAACTTTCCCTGTTCTTCACGAATAATCCAGGAGCCATCCTCTGCCTCCTCGCGGCGAGGGGGCCTGCCCCGAGCAAGGTCCAGGACAGGGTCACCTGGGTTGAAAGCGTTGTCCATTTTTGCCAGGACCATGTGCTTGTAATATCTGGTGTAGCTGTAGCCTACGAACCTGTTCGAGAGTAAGAAACAAGAAATTAAAACGGGCAAACCCATGGTCGCAAGTCGAGGCAACACACGGACCACCTACCCAAGTACGGCGACGGAAGCGAAGGTAGTCATGGCACTCTCGAACATCTTGAAGGCAGTCTCGCGGTAGTCATTGCCGCCTTGAGACTGGCCTGAATGCGAGTTGCGCGGGCGCTCACTTCCATCGGGACCAGCTTCGGTGGGGTCGGGCTGGCCGGGCTGTGGCGCAGGCGAGCCTCCTGAAATGAGGCGTCGGGCGTGGAGTTGGAACTGGGGGGCAGCAACAGGCGCCCGCGCCAGTTGTGCGATGGTGTAAGCGGTATGGCGTCGCCTCGCCAGAGTAGATCTGGCTGATCGCTGGAGCCGGGGTAAAGCGGACTGCAGCATGCGCGGCCGCAGAGCAGGAGCCGCGTAGCCGTACATTGAGTGCAAACGGGGGTGCGATGAAAAAAGTCCGAGAAGAAGCCGGCCAATGAACGAGCCGGCGCGAGAGCAAAAAGAAGCAAGGATGGGGGAAAGAGAAAGAGTGTGTGAAAGGAAGGGTGATGAAAAGAACGACTGGAGTCAGAAGCAGGGAGACCTGGAAGAGAGAGAGTGAGTACGCGGCACGCAGAGATTAGTGGTTTAGCTCTCCTGTGTTGCGCAAGCTTGGCACATCGCACATCGCAGGCGGAGCGAGACCTAGTCAGACCATGCAAAGGCCGTCGTGTCGCGTGCCCTGCATGGCGCCGAGAAATGCGCGAGCCAGCGGGCGTCATCGACTTGTGAATGGGTTTGGCAGGCGGTCCAGCGGCGTCGGGCCCGTGCGCGGCTGCCGCGGCGAGTGTGGGCGATTCGGGGAAGACCGGCTAACTTCGTCAGAAATCCTCTAAACTTTTCGAGCTCGCAGCAGCACTCCCGACACCCTCCTCCACACCTCCATCCTCTCCCTTTAGATGCGCCCGTAGCCCCCGCATCTCTTGAGCTCGGCGCGCGCCCATTGTCTTTCCCTTCGAGCACCGCCCCAATCAATTGGCCTGCTTCGGCTTTTCCACCATGGCCCAAGCTAATGACGCTTCGACTCCAGGTAAGTTGACTCGCTCCCCGAGCAATTGGCCACCCTGCCCGGCCCAGCCATGCTGACACTGCTCTGCCTCTAGTGAACACTGAGCCGACGGTCGAGGACTCGAACCTGAACGGAGATGTAGTTGCCGGCGAAAACGACGAGCAGGAGCAGCCCGTGGAGAGTACGTGAACCCATTGCCATTGCTCAGTGCCGCCACACACGTCGGACTGCCCGCTGATGCCTCCGCGCGCAGATGTCTTCACCCTCAACGTCAAGCTACCGCACGAGCCGCACCAGACTCAAGTGATTGTCAGTCAACTCCCGCGTTGCAACAACGTCAACCTTATGTACTAAAGCCCGCAGGCATCGACGCAAGAGCAAGTCCAGGACCTCCGCCAGTCCATCATCGATTCTCCGCATACCTTCCAGTACTCCTGCTTCCACCTCGAGCACAACGGCGAGCGCATCAATGACTTCGTCGAGCTTTCTGAAGTCCCCGGCATCGGCCCGGACGCCGAGATCACGCTGGTGGAGGACCCATACACCGAGAAGGAGGCTAGGATGCACTTCATCAGAGTGCGGGAGCTTATTGGCGCTTCGGGAGACAGGACCGACACTGCTCACGGCGCCCAGGCCGGCGTTTCCCTGCTCCACGATGTCTCGGCCAAGATCGCTGCCGATGAGAAGGCCGAGGGCACTCCTCTCGACAGCTTCGATCTCGAGTCGGCTGCCGCGATCAAGACGGTGCTGCCTCAGCCCCAGGATGCGGCGCCAAAGACCGTCAAGGCCATCTCGCTTTCGCCCTGGAACCCTCCGCCCTACCACCTCCGTTCTAAGGGCCACCTGCTGTACCTTCAGGTCACTACCAACGAGGGCGAGCAGTACCAGGTTACCTCCCACGTCTCTGGCTTCTACGTGAACAAGTCGACCAACCAGAAGTTCGACCCGTTCCCCAGGGCAGCGCCGAAGGACGTCGCCGCACACTCTTTGCTCACGCTTGTCCAGAAGCTGTCCCCGGGCTTTGACGAGGCGTTCCAGTCGCTCCTTGAGTACAACAACGCCAAGGATCCGCTTGCCATGTTCCAGCTGTCCAACGCCATCCCTGCCAGCCCGTGGCTTGTTTCGCCGCCGACCTCTACCGCGAACAGCCACCAGGCTGACATTACCCGCACCCAAGAGAACTACCTCATCTCCGGCCTGGAGAGCGCAGACAACCTCAGAGACTGGAATGAGGAGTTCCAGTCCACCAGGGAGCTGCCCCGGGAAACCGTCCAGGACCGTGTCTTCCGCGAGAGACTGACTTCCAAGCTTTTCGCGGATTACAACGAGGCCGCTGTCCGTGGTTCCGTTCTTGTCGCTCGCGGCGAGGTTGCACCTCTGAATCCGACCGAGAGCAAGGATGCTCAGATCTTCGTCTGGAACAACATTTTCTTCTCTTTCGGTGCCGACGGCGTTGGTACCTTCGCCACTGACGGTGGTGACGAGGCCGCCCGTGTCGCTACTGGCAAGGACGTCATGGGTGTTAAGGCTGTGAACCAGCTCGACATCACCGGGCTTTTCACCCCCGGTACCGTCGTCGTAGACTACCTCGGCAAGCGTATTGTCGGACAGAGCATCGTTCCCGGTATCTTTAAGCAGAGGGACCCCGGTGAGCACCAGATTGACTACGGTGGAGTCGAGGGCAAGGACGTTGTTGCCGAGAACGAGGCTTTCGCGCCCCTGTTCGAGCAGCTGTCGAAGGCTCTGAGGGTCAAGAAGCACGCTGTTTGGGACAAGGAGAACAAGCGTCACGATCTTGAGGGAAGTGTTGAGACCAAGGGTCTCCTCGGCACTGATGGCAGGAAGTACGCGCTTGACCTGTACAGGATTTCTCCTCTCGACGTGACTTGGCTCGAGCAGTGCTGGGAGGAGCCCACTGAGGATGGCAAGCCGAAGGATAAGGAGAGGGACTACCCTCACAGGATGGCTGTCCTCAGGCCCGAACTCGTTGAGTCTTACGGACGCACTAAGCTTAGGGAATACATCAGGGCCGAGCTTGCCAAGCGCAACGAGGCGAAGGAGGCGGCCAAGAAGGAGGAGGCCACGAAGGAAAAGACCGAGGAGAAGGCTGAGGGCGAGAACAAGGAGGTCGAGAAGAAGGAGGGCGACGGAGAAAAGAAGGAGACCGAGAACGAGCGTGTTGATATTTCCGGCTTCCAGTTCGCCCTCAACCCCGACGTCTTCTGCGGCCAAGTTCCTCAGACTGAGGAGGAGAAGCAGGAGTACGCCAAGGACGAGGCTGAGGTCCGTGCAGCCTGCGAGCACCTCACCCAGGAGGTCATCCCCCGCCTCATTCACGACCTCCAGGAGGGTGATGTTGGCTTCCCCATGGACGGCCAGTCTCTTACCAGTCTGCTGCACAAGCGCGGTATCAACCTGAGGTATCTCGGAAAGATTGCGACCGCGGCGGACAAGGAGGAGCCCAGACTGAAGGCTCTGAAGCGTCTTACGATCCAGGAGATGATCGCTCGTGGTTTCAAGCACGTTGCCAACGACAAGCTCCGCTACCTTCCTTCTCCGTTCTCGGGTGCTTGCGTTGCCCACCTGCTCAACTGTCTGCTTGGAGCGGAGATCAACGCGAACCCGGCCGCCGAGGTTGACGCTGCCCTCAAGGCGCTCTACGCCGACGCCGACTTCGACTTTGAGACTCTGACCCCGGAGACCCTGAAGGCTGCCATCGTCGAGGAGGTCAGGCAGAGGTTCCGCTTTGATCTGGGAACCAACTGGATCGAGGCCGGCAAGGAGCTCCAGGTGCTTCGTGAGGTGTCTTTGAAGCTTGGTCTGCAGCTTGAGGCCAAGAGCTACGCCTTCACCAAGGAGGACGCTGCGAAGGTCCCCGAGTCTGAGCCTTCTGACTCTACCCTCAAGCCGACGACGAACGGCCACACTTCTGGCTCCGGTAAGAACAAGAAGAAGAACACCAAGAGCGCGGATCGCTCCCCTGCTCGCACTGCTTCTCCCGCTGCCCCGGTTCAGAAGGTCACCTTCCGTGCGGATGATGTTCAGAACGTCGTTCCCATTGTCAAGGAAGCCTCGCCCAAGGTAATGCTTTCCCTATCTTCTGTCGCGTAGCACAGCTAACACAGTTACAGAGCGTTCTTGCCGAGGAAGCCCTGGAGGCGGGCCGTATCTCGATTGCCCAGGACCAGAAGGAGCTTGGTAACGAGCTTCTCCTCGAGTCCCTCTCTCTTCACGAGCAGATCTACGGTGTTCTCCACCCCGAGGTCGCTCGCGTCTACCACCAACTTTCCACCCTGTTCTACGGCTTGGAGGAGAAGAACGCCGCCGTTGAGCTGGCGCACAAGGCCGTCATTGTCTCTGAGCGCACTCTTGGTGTCGACTCGTCTGAGACGGTCCTGGCTTACCTGAACCTCGGTCTTTTCGAGCACGCCAACGGTAACACCAAGGCGGCCCTTGGCTACATCCGCCACGCTCTTGAGCTGTGGAAGGTCATCTACGGCAACAAGCACCCTGACTCGATCACTACCATCAACAACGCGGCTGTCATGCTTCAGACCATGAAGCAGTACCACGAGTCTCGCTTGTGGTTCGAGCAGTGCCTGTCCATCAGCGAAGAGGTCTCGGGTAAGCAGTCGATCAACACGGCTACCCTGCTCTTCCAGCTGTCGCAGGCACTGGCTCTCGACAGGGACATGCACTCGGCCGTCAACAAGATGCGCGAGTCGTTCAACATCTTCAACACGATCCTGGGTCCCAACGACCGCAACACCAAGGAGGCCGAGTCGTGGCTCGAGCAGCTCACGCAGAGTGCCGTCACGCAGGCCAAGCAGGTCCGTGACGTGCAGGCCGGTCGTCTGCGCCGCATCCCCCTCACGCCGCGCACGAACCTGCGCCCCCAGCCGAGCGTTGGCCAGACGGCGTCGGAGGCGGCTGGTGCGCCGTCGTCGAGCGCCGAGGCGGGTGGCGTTGACATGCACACGAAGAGCATCGAGGAGCTGGTCCGCTACATTGAGGGCGACGGGCCGAAGAAGAGCACGCCGAAGAAGAAGCAGCAGAAGGGACCGCGGAGACCGGGCCGTGCTGGTGGTAACTAAAGGCGCGTTTGGGAGTTTGGACTGTAGCGCAGGGAAAAGTTCTGCTGCATTGTATCATGCTCATTTCTCCTCTTCGGTTGTGATTTTCTCCATCCTCCCGCTTTTAGTACATATTTGCCTCACTCTCTCCTCATTTCAGCATTACTGGACAGGATGGCTGGAGGGGGCAGTTGCGATTGCATTTGGGAGGGCGGATGGCATGGGTACACATATTCGGCGCCGGTTATTACTTATGAAGGTACTACTCAAAAAAGACTCGCCGCTCTGGATCGAAGCGATTCGCGTTCGAAAACTGTACTGTACGATATACATGTAGAAACAAAAAGTCCGCTCTTGTTGCAATCGTGGCCGTTATTTTCGCTGGCACGTCATGGTGGAGAAACAGTTTCTTTCCACTCGATGCCTTGTGGTTGCTCACTAGTCTGAAGTTGGTCTGGATGAGGCGCCGTTGAGGTCAGTGCCAAGCCGTGATGACGCAAAAAGCCCGTGCTCCTCACCAAGCAACAAACGCCAAAACACCAAAGCTTCTTCTGCCCATCAACACACAAACCGCAACACAACCCCCGCCATTCCTCATCTCGCAATCCCTGCAAATTTCACATCCCGGCACTAAAAATAAAAACAAATGCCGTCAAGAAAGGAAATGGCTCGCGACGACGGCGGCACCTCCATTGCGACCCCGCCGCCGCCCACGCCCGCGGCGCGCCTGCCGGGATACGTGCGCTTCCCGCTGCTCATCGTTCTGAGCCTCGCGACGTCGCTGTCGCTGCTGTCGGCCACGTCCGAGTTCATCGACCCGCAGCTGCGCGAGGTGTCGCAGAGCAGCTCGTCGGCGAACGAGGACGCGAAGGTGCTGGCGTCGATAGCGTGGAAGCTGACGGAGCTGTCGGTGGCGTGGTTTGGGAGGTTCGACGGTAAGCGCGCACCACAACTTCCAATGGATGGACGCATCCTTTCCCAATTCGCTCCACGTAAAACCACCGTTTGGCTGACAATCCACCCCCGCCAGACATCGACCTCGTCGCCCTGTCCGTCCTCACGCACGCGCCGTGGTACTACCTCCTGCACACCTTCTACGCCGTCGAGCCCACGACGGCCCTCCTCTGCCTCGCCATCGACGCCCTCTCCATCGCCGGGCCCACGCGGCTCCTCCGCGCGCGCGCCCCCGCCCACAACCCCCGCGCCACCCCGCGCACCCCCGTCCCCAACCGCGCCATCATCTCGGACTTCCAGACGGCGCTGGCGACGGCCCTCCTCGGCGCCGCCGTCCACGCCGTCGCCCTCTTCGCCGCGCTGCAGACGTTCCTCCCGGCGTTCCTGACGGTGCACTTCGACGGCCTCGCGTCGCTCGAGGGCGCGCACGGCGCGACGCTGCCCTTCCTCGTCGCGGGGCTGCTGCCCGTCGGCCTCGCGGCGCGCGAGTTCGTCCTCGTGCCCGGGCTGGCCGCTCGCGACAGCCTGGGCGACGCGAGGCGCAAGGCGTTCAACCCGGAGACGGACGGCTTGGCGGCGCACCTCGCGCACAACTTCTGGTGGTTCGGCGCCGGCGCGCGCGTGCTGGTCAAGCGGACGGCGGTCCTGGCGGGGCTGACGGCGGCGCATGCGTGGGTGCATGCGAGCACGATGCTGCAGGGGGGCGACGCGGTCGGCGCGGCGGGGTATTCGGCGGTTTGGGTCGGGGCCGGGTTGGCGACGGGGTTGGTGTACGCGTGGGTGGGGAATGTATGAGGGGAGGGAGGGGGTGGATGTGTGCGTGAGAGAGAGAGAGGGGGGGGGGAAGGAAGGAAGGAAGGAAGGAAGGAAGGAAGGAAGGAAGGAAGCGAAGGGGATGGGACCTTGGTCGTTCTTTTTCGTTGCGGATGCTTCTTCTGCTCTCGGTGGATGATTGACGGCAGAGGACGGACGGACGGACGGACGGTGCTTGGGAAATGGAAGGGTTTGACCTTTTTCTCGTGAAGAGAGCGAAAGAAAAGGTTGATCGATGTAAGCAAAGAAGGATATACTCTCCGGTATAGGAATCGGAGATGGGACAGGTTCGGAATGGGCGTCTTCTTTTTGAAGGAGAGCTTTTGGCTGAATAGCTTTGGGCGAGTTAGACTGATTGACTGGTCTCTGTGGTTTTGCATCGCTGGGTGACATCGGGAAGGAGGAAGCAGTCAGTGGAAATAGCTCTATTTTTTTTCCTCCCTCACCCCCCCTTCATTGGGCATTGAGATGACGAAAGCAACCGGAGTTCCACGCGGGTCTTGGCTTGTACGTTTGGCGCAGCTCATCCTTTGCAAACTTGTTTGAACGGTGGGTGTGGGCGTGACTGTTGAGGCTTCCGTTCTATTTACTGGAGTACATGGGGGAGTCCTTCGGGTTGTCCGCGTTTGGTAGATGGCGTACGAAGATTGAGATCTTCTTGAACGCAATCGGGACTCACGTACTGTCTGTGACTTGCTGTTCGTTTTGCCATGTGCCTCTCGTCCTGTGGCTGCTTGGAGTGAAGGCGTTCGAAAGAGAGATCCGCACCATTCGCCAGGGCCGGCATATGAAGGGTAAAATTTCTGTCTACTGCTGGATATGTTTTCCATTCAGTTGCTTCTGCAATGCCATCGCACATTGGCCTCGTTGCGGTAATCATTTCGCATCACTGTCTCTCATCTCTTTCTCTTTTCAGACACCGATGCTCTAGTTGACAGGCGCAACGAGGCCAACACACATTTTTTATCCAGTGAATTGGTTGCTTGCTTCGAAGGGAGTTGGATCGATTGTACGTACATATACATACATATAACAGGAGATCGTCCACCATGCGCGCGCGCTTCAATCGCGGGGTTTGCTGCAGACCACCCACAACCTTCCAACCCAGCAAGATGTCATCACCCTTTTCTCTCTCTCTCTCTCTCTCTCTCTTCTATTTTTACACCTCGCGGAGAAGCTCTGGATTATGTATCCTAATCACGAGACTTTGCCGGGTCTGAAGTTCTGCCATCCAAATTCGTCGTTTCGCACTTTCGTCTCTGCTCGCCTACTGCTCGCCTATCTTTTTCGAGTCGAGCTCGGATGTGTTTCGTCACAGGAAAAAGACAGGGGGGGAGAGAGAGAGAGAGAGCAAGGGGGGGCGGGTGGGCGGGTAGACGGGCGGCGGCGGCGGCGGCGACCACTTCCTTCTCCGTCACCGTCGTCTCGTCTCGTCTCCTGAAGAGTAATCGAGCGAGCGAGCGAGCGCGCGCGCCCCGTTCACATGCGACAACCGGGGAAAGGGGGGAGGGACTCTTGCGAGACGACGACGATAGTCGAGCCTTTCCCTCCCGATTGTCGAGGACACACGCGCCCTTCTCATTCGTGCGGTTTCGCTCGACTATCTGACACTGCCGCCGCCGCCGCCGCCGCCGCCGCTCCGACCGGGGTCGTCGATGTCGCTCGGACACGATAGCCGAAGCGTGGTTAGATACGCGCAAGTGACGGACCGACCGAGAGACGGACGGACAGATGGACAGACGGGCCCTATCCTCGATCTTCGCCGTCGGCTACCCGTCTGTCTCCGTTGGAACAAAGGCTTTTACTTTTCCCTCCCGAGCTTTGTTGCTTCTAAGCCAATCAGTTGCGTTCCCGCGGATGGCGCGCTCTTCGCTCGCACGGAGGTGATCGCGGTCTATCTTTGCCGGCTCGGTAGAAGGATGGTGCGAGAAGGAGAGGGTTCCCACTGCACCAGCCACCTACAGCCTCACCGAAAAGAAATGGGTACCCACGACTGTGCTTCTCAGCGCGGCCGATTGGCTTTGGCGTACGCCTATAGGCAAGCGGTAGCGGATTGGAGGAGCGAACAGGGCTGACAGCTAGAGCGAGAGGGAAGGGGGGGTGGGGCGAAGGGAGCGATATGATGGACAGAGCGTCCACTGCGCCATACTTCTTCACATGAAGAGAAAAAGAGAGAGGGAGAGAGAGGAGCGAGCCGAAGCTAAAAATGAAAAGGGGAGGATCTGCCGTTCAGATCCTCGGATTTTGCCCTTGATCGTCTGGACATCTAGTGATCATTTTTGCCCTTTGATGATCCGCAAAGAGGGTCAGGGTCCGTGAGCAGAGCAGCTAAGGGCAGAGAGAGGTGGTGAAGAGGAGGAAGGAAAGAAGCGAAGTACGTATAGGTGGGGTACCCGACGGTTGGAGAGGAGGAGGAAGAGTACGAAACAAAGCGACGGCAAAATAAGAAGAATTAAAATAAAAAAGGCCCGCGGGTGGATGTGGTCGCGAGGTCGATCAATAAGGTTTAGGCTTTTTTCTTCTTTCTTGTCCCTTTAAACGAAATCACGAAGACCGTTGAAAGGATGGTGAACGCGCATCATACGGCCAAGGGGGGGAGAGAGAGAGAGAGAGAAGAAGGGGTTTCTGTTTCGTGTTTCAGGATTGACGTGTTTCTCGTTACCGCTGCCTCGGGTTCCGCCGCGCCTAACTCGTTTCCGCCTTCTTCCCTCTTTCGCTCCTAGCACTCGGTCCGAGCAGCAGCGGAGCGAGCGAGGCGACGTCGCTTAAGCTTGCGTCTGTGTGTTCCACTTGGCTTGCGCAAAAGAGAAACATGAGGGGATGGGGCGGGGCCGCTTGTGCGCCGCGTGGACCTGCGATTTGCTTACCGCAGTCCTCCGGGATAAACTCCGACGTCATCGCTCGTTGTGCGATGTTTTGTCTTTCTTCTATGATGTATAGCCCCGTGGCGTCAATCGCCGAGTCTCTCGTTGCTTTCCGCCGGGCGAATGGCACGGCGAACCTGCTTCAATTGGGACATGTCGCCTCGTCCACCGCCACATCGCCGCCTTCGAAACAGAGGATGATCGATGTTCGGCCGGGGAAACTCCCAAGGGGGGAAGAGACTATTGGGACATGGGCCACGCCGGTGGAAAAAGGGTTCCCTAAGAAAAGAAAGCAGCAGCCAGCATGGTCGATATTCGGTCGACGGCGAGAGCAAAACAGGGCCTTATAACTGCCCATCTTATGTCGTGTGGCGTTGCGCTTCACCGCCGGTAGAAGCCATCACGGCCTGTTTGGAGCACAAGGTGGCATTGGATAGTGGCAGCGGGCACAGCACGACAAGACAGGAAGCGATCAGTGTCGCCGGCAATCGTCCCTTACTCATCATATACCGCACGCTATAATGCCGTCGTCGTCGGCGAAATAGATGGAGAGAGTAAGAGTGAGAAGAGGGTCCACACTCCACAGGCACGCACGCCATTGCAAGACTGCAGCCCACTCGGATCATCCATCGCGCGTTTCTTACCCCAATTGGAACACTTGCCCCATGACCAACAAGCACGTTGCTCTCTCTTTCTCCTCTTGATTTCCCGCAGCTAAAGACGCATCTCGACGATGCGCCGACGACGGGCCGACTGCCGAACATTCCAGCCTTGCGGACCCCGCCGAGTTGAAGCATCGGTCAAGAAGGCTTGCAAAAGCGAAAACGCCGTATAGGTGACGCATTGCCGGAAACATCCGCCTGATCTCTGCGCCGACGGGGAGCCACACGGATGAGAACCGCGAACCGTCGTATTGTAGCCAAGGAATCGAGAAGAGAACGCAAAGAAAATCGTTTTGCCGGAATCTCCTGGCTGATCCGCTGCGCTCGACGGTAGGTTGGCGAAAACAAGCGCGGAGGAGCGGTTTCCCATCCATTTCCGTCTTCACTGTCGACTCCCAGCTTTCAACACTCGTCCTTCCTCCGATATCTTTTCAGTTAGTACGTTTCAAAAGCATCCTCTCCATCCTCCGGGCCGCTATCTCCGGCCATGGGGAGAGGGGTGGCCACATCAGCACGACAGTATCACCTTGATAGATTTGAAGATAAGAGCGCGCGCGCTGAGAGTTGACGACGCCGTGGAAGACGCGCGTTAGAGGTTGACTATCCGCAACGTGTCGCAGGATCAACCGTCATCTAAGGAAAACCCCGTCAGCACCCTATTCAGGACCGGAGAGCGATGGTCCGAGCGAGAACAGGGACCCCGGGGGAAAAGGTAGGCGCAACGTTTCAACCGCGACGCCCCGAGGAAAATGTTTCATCTGACGGCGCGGTACCTGTGGACGAGACTGGTCTTTTGGGTTTCTCTACTTTGAGGGGCCCATCTTCTGTCGTGTTCCCAATGGGGTCTCCGCAATTTTGAACTACGTTGGCTCTTGCCGTATTGAGAGGCTGCACACGAACTGGTCCATCGTTAATGCATTTCGAACGATGGAACGCCGTGTGTGTGAGCATTTCAAATATCTTCCTTCTCACCATTGACGAGCAAACCATGAGACGAAATAGGGTTGTGAAGACGTGAAGGGTCTGGAAAAGGGGCTGTAACACTCATCTGCTGCGGTCAATGATACAACCGTCGCTCATTGGAGAGATCAACACAACCATCTGACTGATAACAACGGGGCGGGCCACCAAGAGCGAGGCGGTACACAAGAACAATCGAAGATGGCTTGTATCCCTGCCGAGACTTGCTGTTGCGCTTGCAGGTAGAGCTACTACCGCAGAGAAGTCACCGCGCAGGGTTGCGGCATAGCGAGTACGGACCACCGTCACGAGATCGCTGGTCGTCCGAGCTTAACAGAGCCCATGGCCAATCACAAAAACAGTAAAGTCCTTTCATCGAAAGCATACTCGGTGGTCTGGAATGTCATTGGACGGATCGCAGCCTTTTCGGTAGGGAGTGCATGCAGAAACATGCTCCACTCTCTGCGATCGACACCGAAACCAGGAGAGACGGCATCTCCGCACAATGTAGGCTCACAGCGTCGCGGTGGTGCAACCGTAAGCGAAATATGCACACTGGAGGCCAAGAAGAAAGGCTGTAAGGCAAAGGAAAGCAATGTGTTGAAGAAGCTGCTGTGTTCGCAAACGTCCCACGGAAAGAACGGGCTGCCATTTGCATTGGAATGCGGAGCCGTTCCACTGCGCGTCAGGAATAGCTGATGGAACATTCTTCAGCGACTGTTGTGGCCGGCTCATCCGTCGAATGCGGTTTTAGCCCATAGACGCAGATCGACAGGATCGTCGTTTTCACAAACCCCTTGATTAAGCATGTTACGTCCTGCCCTCTTCTGTCGGCGCAACTTTTGGAATTTGGTCTCAAGAAGTGAGGTCTGGATGCTTACCGTCTTTGTTAAGGCGCGTACCTTGGCACCGCGTGAACTTAATGCTGACAGGCACGCCACTTTCTGGCCGTTAACGGCGCACGGAGGTGCCGCTAGCGCCCTGTCAGTTCGGCTGGTAGCGAGAAGTCCTACAGCGGACAAACGTGCTGTAACTTCGGGTAGGGCTGGTGGAAAGCCGCGGTAGCAGCCGTTACATCGCCTCGCGGGCCTTCCATCACTTGACAACTTGAACCGCGGAAATCAAGGAAGGGGGTCCGACGTGGGAACCGCGTGCAGGAGTGAGGAAATCCGCCATTGTCAACGGCCGTCGCCAACCCCATCCCACCTGAGGCTAAAGTCTCTCGGGATGGTCCGTGAGCAATGCCTAGTTTCGGGTACAGCAACGTGCATCTGGATGGTGTACCGGCCAAAAACCATGTGGCTCTCAAAATGCGGAGAAAACGCCGCCACGCCGCTTAGCCCTGGCTTAACAGTCCTGCAAACATTCCTTTGCCAGCATTTGTGTGCGGTGCAACACGGGCGCAAGTCCGTTGCGGGGCGGGCCACCCCGAGTGACCTTGTGAGAATCGCCACATTGGAGGTAGTTGAGACTTCTGGATGTCGTGCAGCGTGGCCGCTGGTGTCCATGCTGCGCTGGCCCGGCTCGTCTGGGCCGCGATCTATGTTAGCGTGCTGGATTACGCAAGGTTGTCTCGTCACCCTCGTCAGTATGATATCGCTATCCCCCTGCTGCAGTCAAAATCAAGACGAGGCAAACGCCGTCGTCATGCGTTCCATGATTGCCTAAAAGTTTGGGTCAGACTCTCCACCCCGTGGTCAGGTACGCGCAAGTTGCCGCTCGCTCCTCTTTGCTCAGGGAGTCAGGCAGCGACGTGGCGCATCGTGCCAGCAGGATCGGCTTGCGGTGGGCGCCATGGTTGCGCCCAGTTGCTTCTGGTAGCGGTTGTCAGGCTACGGCGGTCCATTCTCGGCGCCTCAGGCTCTCCTGCGGATCTGTACGACCACTCCGTGTCTTTCTTGAATATTCAGGGTCCGCATATGGCCCCGCCGTAGCGATCAGGCTGCGAACGATGCTCCTGTAATTGCTTTTCCTGTCTTTCGCATATAGCGCAGAGCGCGCGCACGCTCCTCGAGGCCGGCAACATCGCGCGCCGTGGATTCTTTTAGTCGGACGCACAAATGCAGTTTCGTCCTGATTTTGTCGTCGTGCCTCATACCCTGGGCGCCATGCAAGGAATGGATCGTCAAAAGGAAAGCCAGAATTGCGAGAACCCCGCCGGTGCGACCATGGCATCTGCTCCTCGTGGTTGGTGATTGATCCGATGTAGTGCTCACTGGCTTGACCGGCCCCATGCCAGACGTGCGTCGTTATCGCGATCTGCTCTGGCATCTGATCCTCATGATTTGCTGGCCGGTCGCCTGAGCGGTCTGCTAGGGTGAGAGCAGCTCATCCTGCCACTACAAACGGCAGCCTTGGAGGAAGAGCGGCGGATTGGATTCGTGTCCGGGTCGGGAGCGTCTTTGCCTATTATCTTGCCCTCCTTGGCACTTGGCCACTCTGGCGGTAAGAAGGTGTTTGCCTCAAGGCCCGCACGAACAGTGTTGCCCGATCGTGCCGATGCACGAGACAATGACCTGCAGCAGGCGGCTGGCGTCGGAGGCTTTCAGCTGGGGACCGTCAGCCGGCGATCTACAATGGACGTCAGCGAGATCATCTGCCACGATGCGGCAGGGTCTGCGAGGCGCGTGGCTGGCCTGGGGCGCGAGATGCGCCAGAAATCGTGAGCCAGTCGCGGGCAGGCGACTGGCCGTGGATTGTCGACCAGCCAGATGCAGCGGCGGCGGCATTGGCTTGGCGGGTTCGCGATTGCGCGCCTGCCAAACAAGCTCTGGCGCGCAGATGGTGGATACGGGCCGTAGCGGCGCAATTGGCGAACCGTCGTTGCACTTGGAGGCGGGGGCAGGGACCGGGGCAGCTGGTGGGCTGTGAACGTGCTCGGCGAATATTGTGGATGGCGGACCGGTGGCACAGAAGATATCGGGGCTGCAGGCAGAGGCGGAAGTAGTAAGGCGACGGCGATGCGATCATGCGCTGTCGCTGGATCTGGGGCGTTGTGCCGTCAGCATGCGGGCCGGGAGCATGGCGTGTTGCCGGGAGATTGACACGAGGGGCTTGGGGCTAAGAGGGTGGCAGTTGACTCGCAGCGCGCTGATCATCCCCGCGCCGGCAGCCGGTGCGCCTCGTCTGCAGCCCGTCACGTTTCCACGCGGTGGACCGCCCGTCGCGAGCCAAGTCATCCGACACCTGAGGCCCCGGCAACGAGGCTCCACGGCGATCAAACCACAGCGCTCAACGGCGCGCACGCGCGAGAATAGCCGAGCGGTGCGACGGGCAGCAGTCGATAGCGGCGGGCGACGCGTGACTTGGGCGAGGGCTGGAGCTGGAGCTGGAGCTGGAGCTGGGGCTGGGCGCGGTGGCGGCATGCAACGGTGACGCGCGGGGGTGGTGTCGCAGCGGCTCCCAGGCGGCGGAGCGCAGAAGTGGAAAGCGGAGAGGAGTTGAGCCGCCTGTCGCCGCGGAGCCAGCGCGGGTGGCAGTGGCTGGGCCCGGGCGAGCTAAGCTCGACGTCTGCGGCAGGGGCGCCTTCACCTTCGCTTCGCCGCGCAGCAGTTTCAGAGTGCCAGCTGCGTCGACTCCTCGTCGCGGCCAGCAGCCGACTCCGCCCTACTATTCTCCGAGTGCCCGATCGAGGCAAGCCCGCCCTGGTCTCCTGAAACCGCTTCCGTTTCGGGTTCTCGAGTGCACGATGCTCGCTCACCAGGCCAGTGCCGACCAGCTGCCGGCCAAGCTTCTGCCCTATGGGCGTGCGCTCAGCGCTCGGCTTCTGCTACAGTGGAGAGAGGCAGCGCGCTGTTCCAGAATGCTGCAGCCAAGCTGACGCTCAATCGTGGGCGTAGCGATCCGTCATGTCACTCTTCTCCGCGCCATATACAGCCGCTGCCCGCCGCCGCCGCTGCCTTCCCCTACTTTGGCCCTGTCGCTCTTTTGGCTCCCCTCCGCACATACATTCATTCGTTCGTTTTTGCTTACCTGGAGCACTGCTACCCGCTCGCGCCGGCTGCGAAAACGGTACCTTGCTCTGTACATTCCTTTGATTGCCACGCTCCTCGGTCGTTCTACAGCAGAGCAGAGCAGAGCAGCCTAAGTCTAGTGAGCCCTCCCTTGCGTCTGCGGCTCGTCGGCGTCACCGTCTCCAGCCAGGCGTGCCGCGCTGCACGGCTCCCTGGAAGGGTCCGGCAGTCATCATGCAACCCAATCGAGCTAACTTGCGCGTCCAGGCTAGCCGTCGCCTACCAGCGTTTAAAAATGGAATTCAATGCACAACCCCAGTACGTCGTCTGCCCCAAGGCCGAAAACACCACTGACGTTGTATAAAGATATCGCCCGTCGCTTGGTGCGCCCGATATTTTCGTCCAGGATCCCTCCCGCCCCGGCCCGCAGATAATGTATTCGTATGGCAATGCTCCCGTGCAACCGCAGCCCACCCACACCCACACCTCGGCCTCCTTTCAGCCAGCCAGCACGTGGTCGGTGCCACAGCCCGACCTGATGGCCAAGCCCCAGCCGCCTGCAACCTCGCGCCCCTCGAGCATGGGGGGCCAGCAGAAGTACCATCATTGGCGGCCCGCTTCCGCTTCGGGCGCCGAGTGCTACCCTGCGCCCGCCCACGCCGACACTGGTACGTCGCCCGCCAGCACATGGTTATTAATCCTGACGACCTCCGCAGAATCATGGTGTCAAAAGGCGTGCGAGATGATGGACTATCCTAACTTGGATCCAGACATGCCCGACTTCAACCAACCCTTCATGGGCCACGACGAGGACAGCCCCATCATTGACCTCAGGCAGAACTCCACCATGCGCCAGGACCCCAACACCGGCTACCTGCATAACCCGTCCCAGCGGTTCTCTGGTGCTTCGTTCTCCACGACGAGCACCGGCACTGGCACTGGCTTCATGCCAGACGTTTCCACGTACGATGACTTTTCGTCCGAGACGGACACCCACTCCTACACAGCGTCTGACTATGACAGCTGGGCCCCCATGGATCCGTCAAGCAACCTCCTGTCGCCCCTGACCTCCCCGCAGCGCCACGATCCCGTGCGGACCGTCAGCCGCGGCGGTGCCTCGCCGGGCCCCCACACCCACCAGCACTCCACGGTCCGCTCCTCGCCCTACACCCTGGACAGCGACCGCGCGAAGAGATGGTCCACTGGCATGACGGGCGCCCCCACCTCCACCCCGGCTCTCGCCGTCCACCAGGTCCAGGATCGCTTTGCAAACTACGGACAGCGCCTCAACCCCCATCCCCAGCAGTCGATGCCCGGTTTCGCCCCGAGCACCATGAGCATGCACCGCCCGCAGTCCCAATACGTGCTTTCCTCGCAGCCGCACCCGCTGCCTTCCACTCAGGGGCCTCTGTTCTCTCCTCCCAACCAGCGCTACCAATTGGAGGCCCCCCGTCCCGTGCCGTCCCAGGGCATGTATGGCCTGCTCCAGAGCAATGACCACCAGCACCATGGCTGCTCTGCCCACTTTGCCGACTTCTCCGAGCCGCCCGATCTCTACGCCTCCCTGCATCAGGAACCCAACGACCCGCCCGAGTCGGACTTCCATCCGTCGGATCCCGACATGATGCCCAAGGAACAGGATCTGCGCTTTGAGGGCGATCTCTACACCCCCCGCTGGGTCCGTGGGCACGGCAACAAGCGTGAGGGCTGGTGTGGACTGTGCAAGCCGGGCAGGTGGCTCGTGCTGAAGAATAGCGCTTATTGGTACGACAAGTCGTTCACGCATGGCGTCAGTGCGAACACGGGCGCCGCCTTCCAGGGTCCGCAGGACACTCGTCGCACAGAGGGCAACCTGGATGTGTGGGAAGGCTTGTGCGGCAGCTGCGGCGACTGGGTAGCGCTGGTCAGCAGCAAGAAGAAAGGCACCACCTGGTTCAGGCACGCGTACAAGGTAAGGGATCCTGCCCATGTCCTCTAACACCAACCCTGGTATCCAGCCCTTCAATACCCACCTTTCAGCTTTACCCCTTTACGCGTCATGGGTGCGCCTCTTATTGGCGTTGTCGACCTATAGTCTTGAGTTGTTCGCTAACACATCTCCCGTAGTGTCACACTCATCCCAAGGCAAAAGATGGTCCCAAGCGTCGCCGCGAGACGTCCTCCCAGCAGGCGTCCCGCAATGCTGGGGCTACCGGCAGTACTCGGCCTTCGACTGCTGTCTCGTTGTCATCTACATCGCGGCCTAACAGTAGTAGCCACCCCCAACAGAGCACTCCGAGGATCAAGCAGGAGCAGTCTGTTACCGACTCGACTGCGTACGGCATTTCAACGCCCGCCAGCGAGTCGACGCCTTCCCCTCGTGGTGGGCGCGGGCCAATGATGTCGCAACAACAGCCAATGCATCAGCAAACGCCGCAGCACTCGTACATGAACCATCTCGTCCATGTTCCGGGGCCACACCACCAGCAACACGACAGCGTTGTCGGCGCCTCGATAAAAGGCTTTGGAGCGGGCAACTGGGCTGGCATGATCTGACCATGATGTAGATGTCTTTCCTTGACGGCCCCCCAAGAGTTGTCTTCGCGGACCGGCCTTGTGGATGGTCATCGGTCACGGTTTTGACGAGGCACGTGTGGACGGCTGTTTGTAAGGTGTCGTGTTTATGTTGTTGTGTAGGATGGAGAAGACTGTTCTTGCTTCTATTTGTGGGTGGCTCCTTTACTTCGGTTTCCCTCCTTGTCCTGTTCCATTCTTATCCGATACCCCTTCGATGTCGCGATAGATGGGTGGCCTGGCGGATCTTTACATATATCCCTTTTTCTTCAGAGTTTGGCGCTTGGATGGGTTTTGGTGGGATATGCATTGATCTGGATTTCGGCATTGGATTGTTTCTGTATTTCACGTTTCTGGCTTATCTCTCTGTTTTCTGAACTGCTGTTCTTTCCCAACTGTCGCTACCGAAGTCAGTTTCCGAGGGTATCATCTTTATTTGGACTTCCTCTCATCACGAAGTTACGACAGTAGGTAGTAGCTAGGTAGAGGATTGCATAGCTCCGGCGTGTTTTCGGCACTGGAGAGCTTTGTTTAGCGCATGCTTTGATGCGTAGGGGAGGAGCGTCAAAAAGGGAATATCAGCGATGTTTTTGTCATGTTCCGTCCCTGCGTCACCTCTCGCCTCGCTCTTCTTCTTTGGCTCAATTGGACGCCACCAAGAAATTGTGCGGCAATTACCAGATACGGACAAGAGGACAAGACTTCGCTTCGGTACTGAAAAGCGTCTGCAACACCGAGAAGACCAGCCCAATGGCGATTCTCGGTCCCTGAAAACCAAAAAAGCTTCCATTCGGGCCCGCCGCACCCGATACCGCATTGATGGGGTTCTCTTAAGGGCTGCCCATGGCTATATTATGGCCGGGCTGAGACAGTGCTAACGCCACCAGCGGAGCTCTTTCCAACTCCTCTGTTCGAGCAGCGACTCCCCTAGTTACGCCTTTCCTCAACCCCCACTCACCCACCCACACAGCCTCGTTGCGAGTAATGTTGTCCGTGCCTCCGGCTGTCGCCGTCTTCCAACTCAGCCACAACTACCCAGCTCCACAGTGGTGGTCTCCCGCCCTACGATGGTCCACGCACACCCCGTTAGCCTCCACCCATCCACCTTCTACGTCCAGTAAGAGCATCCGCGCCCGTGTACCCAGCATGCAGGTACCGGAAGTAGGGTCTGGCGGGGCTTGCGCCAGACTTGCCCACGTACGATGCATGCGGCGTCATTGTCTGACGATCAACACCCGTTCCCGCCCGCCGTTCATCGCCGCCACCGTCATTGTCCCCACCAATGCTCCGTGCTATACCAAGGCACAGAAAAGGTTGTTCTTGTTACTTCCCCTCGGTCCTAATCGGTGCTGAGCTGCGCTGACTCGTACCCCTTGTTACAGGCGGATATGGAGCCTTTTTGGATTATTTTCCCGTCTCAGGCCCTCACAATGTCCACGTATGTAACGACGTGCTTATTCCGTCGGATTTGACGACTCGCGCAGCCGCCACCTCGTCACCATCTACCCAAGCCATGGTCCCCCCCTGGTTTCTGATGTGCAGATTATCTTCCCAGCCCAGCCAGCTCACCAGGGATGAAGCCGAAACGGCCAAGAGGCTGAGCCCGAACACCGCTTGCGTCACACCTTTCTGAACGTCATCGGACATTACCGAACAATAGTGAAAGCCAACTTTAGCAACATGTCACTATTTCTGTTTTCCCAATATTTCCTATTCTTGGACACGAGTCGAATAGCTATCGTTTAGTGATTCTCAAAGAAGCAATCCGCGGCCATCGTCGACCTCATCCATATACTCCAATCCTCTTATTCCGAACGTTTGGCTCTAGCGCCATCGGTTTCATCCGTGTCCCCTAATCCACCCGCCCGCCAATAGCCCGTTGGGGTTTCGCCAAAACGCCTCGACGTCGCGGGACGGCGGGACAGGTTCTGGGCCCGCGCAAAAAGCCGAGCGCCACACCACTCTTGCTTCTCCACGTTGCCCGGATACGAAGCTAAGCGAGGCTTTGAATCCTCCTCCACGGTCGATGGTCTGCAGGAGCCGCGAACAGAACAACCCCGGAGAGGTTTCTGCCCCAGACATGACCAAGGTTTCCTAAACAGCACGATGATGCTAGAGTTTCGACCTGTAGATTGCAGTGTATGGCCTTCAAGCGCCCAGATCCCCCCCTATAATTGTGCTTGATCAGCCAGGAGAATACTCAAAATGTCGGGATAAGATATGCCGGCGCTTCACTGGCCTGTCATTGGATACGCTGGTTAAACTGCGCCTCTATCCAATTTGTTCTTCGCTCCTTCCATGATATTCGCTCTTTCTCCTCCCCAGAAATTGCGAGACATGCAAGACAGGCAGGCACTTTTCATTAAAGTGCTTCTTCAGCAAATCGACCTCCTTTTTCGACTACCTGTCTCCTCTATGTCCTGAACTTGGGAGTCTCAGTCAATAGAAAACGGCATGTGCAAGAAACAAAAGAGGAGAAAGAAGTCCGACGTAGAAGATCCATTTCCTCCCTTCCCTTGGGTGTGAATTGACATATGACAAAAGAGAAGTCTTGACAGGAAATGTCAACAGCCCTAGACCAACTCAATGCAATCTCATCACGGACGAGCGAGTTTTTAGCGTTGATCTCGTGGTTGGGTCGTCAAAGCGGAGATTCGTCGGCTCCTTTCTTTGGTGCTCTACAAGGGTACTTGGTTCACTATCACGAAAGCCTCAACGCAGTCTATCCTCTTTGCACGTTATCTAACGGTAATACACGTGTGTGCTAATTTTCGCTCTGGGAACGCCATACATACCATCTGCTTCTTGATATCACCGCGTTATCAGACCTCCACTCGAGCACGCATCTACAGAACCATCAGTGTAGATACGAGCAGATGTGAAGCAATTCATGGAAGTACGGACATCTGGTGCAAACCCTAACGATCTCTTTACGATACTCCTCCTTGAGGAGGAAAGAAGGAACACTAAACTTCAGAACCAGGGCGTTACCCCCACATCCACGGTTCAACATCACGCCAAGCCCAGAAGAAATAGAGCATGCGCCTCAACAAAACATCTGGACACTATTGAAAACCTTGTCCGACATAATAGGTAAGCTTGAAGATTGCTCCTGTAGAAATGAAAATTTAAAAGCCCCAACATAATCATAAATGCCCTCCTGATCTTGCCACACACACTTCCCAAAAACAACGCCCCACGAAGTAGGCAGCCAAGATGAGACTTCACACTCTCATCCTGCTCTCGGGCCTATTTACCCTCATCGCCACCGCGCTTCCATCCGTCAAACCTCTAGATGTTGTTCTCCGGGATCTCCTACTCCCTCGTGGTGCCGTTGACATCCCCTCCGACGTGAGGGATCCGTCCAACAAGAAGCGCCTTGCCGCCGGTATCCCCCCTCTTCCTCAAAGGAACGACGACGGGGACAGGCCTGGAAGGGGGACAGACACAAACTCCGCCGCTCCCACAACGACCGCCGCTCCCGCTCCCGCTCCAAGCCCGAACCCGCCCGCCAACAACACCCCAAACAACAATAACGACGACAACTCCCGCAACAGCAATAACAACAACAACAACAACAACAACAACAACAACAACAGTAACGACAGAAGTAACGGTAACAACGGGAATAACAACAACGAAAACCCCCAGAACAAGAACAACGATGACAACAATAACAACAATAACAATCCCCAAAACAAGAACAACAACGACAACAATAAGGACAATAACCCCAAAAATAAGAACAACGACAATAACAACAACGGCAACAACCCCCAAAACAACCCCCAAAACAACCCCCAAAACAACCCCCCAAACAACCCCAACCCGGACCCCGACCAAAAGCAAGGCAGCAACGTCGCCTCCTCGACCATCAACGACTGCAAGATAACCGACTCGACCATCATCAACAGCACCCTCGCCGACTGCGACATCCGCTCCGCCACCATCGTCGACGCCACCGTCGACCACGCCACGGTCAAGGACGGCGCCCTCGTCGACGGCGGCACCGTGTCGCACACGACCATCGGCGGCAAGTCGTCGTCGTCATCCCCAAACAACAACGACAATAACAATAACAACAACAACAACAACAACGGAAACAACAACGGAAACGGTAACAACAACAATAACAATAACAACAACAACAACAACGGAAAAAACAACGGAAACGGTAACAACAACAACAACAACAACAACAACGGCGGGGGCGGCGACCAATCCAGCAGCAGCAGCAGCAGCACCGTCTACAACAGCACCGTCGGCCGGAGCGACGTCGGCGGCGGCAGCACCGTGGCCGACTCGCGCGTCGCCGAGAGCTCGGTGCGCGGCGGCAGCACCGTGGCCAACTCGCGCGTCGACCACGCCAAGGTGCGGCAGGGGAGCACCGTGACGGACAGCGAGGTCGCGGACACGAAGATCGCGGCGCGGGGCGCGGTGGCAGTGGCGGTGGCGGTAGCAGCGGAGACGGAGACGGAGACGACGACGACGACGACCACGGCCGGCGGCTACGAGGGGGACGGCGACGGCGACGGCGACGGGAACGGCTACGTGGGGGACGGCGAGTGGGGAGTCGGGCAGTGGTATCCGAGGACGAGAAAAGAGCGGTTTGACAGGTGGATGAGGGAGAGGAAGAAGGAAGAGGGGAGGGAAGAGGGGGAGATGACGGGGGAGGAGAGGAGGGAGGAGGAGTACGCGAAGTGGTTGGAGGAGAGTGAGCCTAAATATCCGAAGGCGGCGTTGCCTCGACGGCTCTCGAACATGTTCTCCCGATCCGCGAAGGTCGCGTCTCCCTACAAAGACCCGAGGAAGAAGCACGCGAGCAAACGCCCTCCCCGATCCCCTCACTTCCCCTTCCCCCCCGTGGAGGAATGGTAGCCGCCGGCACGGAGAGATGTTAGGCCTTTGATAGCACAGCTGGAAGGAAACGAGAAAAAAAAAACGCAAAGAGACGATATTCAGAAGAAACCAACAAGTGATTAGTTAGACACGGACAGCCGTTTGTTTGATCTAGGTATATATGAATGTGTGTACTGGCAAAGTGACGTTGAGAAAAGCAAACGCCTCTGAAATGCACAACATATTTCCCTCTGACTCCTCTTCCTTTTTTCACACACAAACACACTCTTTCCCCTTTTTACAACTCCTTCTTGCCCTCCTTCGCCCCCGCCGCAGAAGCGGCCTCCAGCTTCGCTTTCTCCTTCTGCTTCTTCTCGCGCCTGTTGATGGCGGCCTCGGCGCCGATGCCGCCGAAGACCAGCCCGACGCCCAGCCACTGCATGCCCTGGATGCTGTGCCCGAACCAGACGACCGACAGCACCATCGTCAGCATCTTGCGGGTGACGGTGACGGTGACCAGCAAGAGGGACGAGAAGTGCGACAGGGTGTAGACTGCACGAAGAGCGAACCGGTCAGCCAAGGTCCCGGCCAGGCCAGATAACAGTAGTGCAATTAAAGGTAAGAAAAAAAAAAAAAAACTTACAAATGAACACTTGGCCCACGGCGCCGCAGGCGGCGAACGAGAGCACGTCCCAGCCCACCTGCGGGTAGCGCGTCACGAAGCTCAGCGCCTCCTGCAGCTCGCCGCCGTCCGCGGCCGACAAGCCGACGAAGGCGCCGACGGGCGTCTGGGCGACGTACGGCGAGAGCAGCAGGTACGCGGCCGTCAGCGCCGTCGACATGATGTTCTGGGCGCACATCATCTGCGGGCCGGAGAAGGGCCTGAACGCGGTGAAGATGTGGTCCTGGGTGGAGTTGGTTAAGCCATCAAACAGCAAGTTAATGCCGAGCAGCAGCAGGCCCCACGTCGTGTTGTCGCCGGCCGAACTGTGCTTTCCCGCCTTCTTCGCCGTCGACGGGTGGTGCAGGGTGAAGACGGCGACGCCCAGCGTGACCAGCGCGACGACGGCGTACTTGTACAGCGGGTAGCGCTTGCGGAAGACGGTCAGGTGCAGGAACATGACGGGCAGCAGCTTGCAGCTCTTGGCCAGGATGAACGTCACGTAGTCGATGTACTTGAGGCTGGCGTAGCCGAACGGCGACGCCAGCGACGACGTCACCGCCACCAGCGCCAGCGGGAAGAAGATGCGGCGCGACGGGAAGATGGCCGGGACGGGCCCGCCCTTGGGCTTCGACGAGAGCAGGTACGCGTAGCCCGTCAGCGCCGCGAAGGCCGACTGCACCGTGTTCAGGAAGATGGAGTAGGTGAAGGTCTCGGGCGCGGCGGGCGGACCGTAGCGCGTCGTCGTGATGCGCTCCTGGAGGAGGGCCCAGGACAGGCTGGTAGTGGTGATCTCAGACGTCAGCGCTGCTGAACCGTAACGTGGCGTGCATGCATCATCGTCCCCCCCTCACGGTGGTCCTTACAATGAAGCGTATATGCCGGCGACGCAGACGACCAGCTCGGTTACGCCGGCTTGCTTCTGCGCCGGCGCAGGTGGTGCGCTCGGCTTTGCGCTGCCGTTTGCCAGGCTCCCGTTCGCACTCTTTGCGTCATGTTGGGCGATTGCGCCATTGCCGGCGGAGGCGGGCGCGGCTTGCTCAGACTTGTTACGCGCCATGTCGCGTGTCTATTCGGAGGGGCTGTAGCGGATGTGCGACGATCCGAAACGTATGCGTTGCGCGAGAGCTGTATGCTCGGATCCGGCGGGGTGGGCGCGAGGGCGGCGAAAGGGAGTCGAAATGAGCGTAAGGAGCGTGAGGCGGGATGGGATGGCCTAGCGGGCAGGCGTCGTCATGGCGTTGGGGAGTGGTTTCGACTTGGGGTCAGGAACGAGCGGAGGGCGCATTAAAAGGCATGCCTTTGATTGTAAGCGGCTCTCGATGTCGATAGGTGGCATCAAGGTCCCTGGCTAGCCAGCCAAGCTTCTGCCGATCTCCGCGCCGTCTTCAGCCCCAAAAGCCCCACCACCAGCCCACAGCCCGGAGCTTAATTAAAATAGACTGCATGCCTCAGGCACTCATGCGCCTTCTGACCTCATCCACTCTTCAAAAATTCTTCCTACCTTGACGTCAGCCCTGAACAACGCTGGTTTTTCGTGCAACACCCATCGGCCGGATTGTTCAAATGCTGCTCGCTAGCCGGCCACTGCGCGCCTTCTCCTTGTTGAGTTTCGCCGGACTGCCGCTTTAGGAAGCTCCGTATAACTCAATCTTCTCGGATGGAATGGGGGACCAAGTAATCAATATCTGTACCTCAACATGCCCTAGAGACATGTTAGAGCGACCGTTGCTATCAAAAATAGTCATCTGCATCCAATCATGCTGATCAGAAACCCATATTGTAGAGTTGGCCTCCGTCCAATCCCCACTATAGCTTACGGCCTTCATGGATGGCGTGGTAGCAAGCCCAGCCTTCGAATGGCAATATGTCGGAACAGAGTACATGCCGTGAGGGTCGGCGGCCAACGTCACAATGCCTCATTCATCATCCTCGAAATTCAGCCACGCCATGTCCGACTCCGAGGAGCGCTTCTTGTGCTTCTTCGTACCACCACCTCCAACGTCACCAACCGGAATTCCAGCATCCTCGAAATTCAGCCACGCCATGTCCGACTCCGACCAGCGCTTCTTATGCTTCTTCGTACCACCACCTCCAACGTCAGGAGCCGGGATTCCAGCATTGGAGAAAGCGACAGCACTTCCACCGCCAGCACGACGCATCTCCTCTTCACTCTTCTTGAGCTCGGCAACCTTCGTCTTGAGGAGGTACCACAGCGGGGAGAAGTTTAACATCTTGTCGGCAGGATCAACCATGCAGCCTTTCTCCTCGAGGAGCCACGTCTTGGTACGCTTGCGCTGGGCACGCATCAATAGCTCGCTGCTTGAGGAGCCCGTAAGCTGCATCCAGCTCTCGGTGCCAGGGGGATCAGTCCTAAGACCATGGAGCACACCAGCGTGAGCGGCATCGTTGACTATTCAAGTGTATCAGCTTTGTGCTCCCCTCCGGTATAGTATTGCGAATAGCGTTTACCAAACAACTTGACTCCATTGCCAGCATCGATAGGCGGCATCACTTGGGCGCAGGCATCAACAGCCTCCTCAAGTGACGTTACTTCACGGAAATCCCAGCCCGCGTCAACCACGACGTAGCGAGACTCGAAGGTCGGCAACTCGTCGTGTGTGTTGTCGTCCGTACCTATTCCCTCCACGTCAAGGTAGTTATCTTCATCACTGATGATAATCACATCAGGTTCTCGCGCATCCTTACCACGCTTAGCGCCACCCAGGCCATTCTTGCCATCCCTCTTGATAGCATGTCCATGGCCGCTCTTATTGGCGACCTTGTCGGAAGAACTGTCGTAGTTTTTCTATTTGTAGTGAGTGCTAGGCCTGTTTAGGGGAAAATTGGATAATACCGACCGCAGATGTCTTTGGGATGAAAGTCTTCGTGACAATTCCGCTGTGCCCATTAATCTTGTCCTTGCAGATGCGTTTGTTATCGTTCCCGGCAGGTCCAACACGACTAGAATCGACGTTCGACTGGTAAGGAGTGCGGGTGTACGGCTCAACGTACTTCGAGGACAAAAGTGCCGGGTGGTTGACTTCTTCAATGATGTTACGTCCATAGTAGGGAACCTCCGGGTTCTGGAAGACGACGTTATGCGCTTCCGGATAGACATTGCCAGCTTTAGCAACGTTGGAGTTGGCACAATTGAACGGTCCGCTGCCGGCGCTCTGAGATAAATTGTTGCGGCGCTGGCGGCCGATGTGGTTAGGGGATGCATCGTCAGGCACGAAGCTCATGGCGACTTTCTTGTTTCCAACAAGCTCCATAGCGTTGCGCTGCGCTGCGTCGTTGAAGCCGATGATGTCGGTATTCATGCTATTCTGCGCGAAGTTGTGCTGCTTGGGGCGAGTGTCTTCGATGGCGGTGCCGACATGGTTCTTCGCAGCAGGCGCACAGTCAACGAGGTCAATGATAGGATGGTTAGTGAGTGCAGCGGCATCCAGAGCGGAAGTCGGGCGGTTAGTAATGGCATTAGAACGAGCACGACGGTGAGTTCCGACGGTAGCGGCCTTCTCGCTGGAAGATCTGGGGTGCTTCGGGTCAACCTCCAGAACGGGAGCCGGGCGGCTTGTGATGACGTTGGAATGAGCACGACGGTGAATTCCGAGCTTCTTGGAACCTTTTTGGCCAGCATCTGGCGTAACGAGAGGAGTGGTCCACGACATCTTGAGCGCGCCAGGAAAGCGTTTGCGCGTGGCGATCAAGACGGTGAGCGGACAGTCGTCCGGGCTCATGAGCACGAGCTTGGCGCGCAAGAGCTCGATGTCGGGGGACATCACGATAGCGAGCCGTGATAAGATCTGGTGGAGCACCTCGCTCTGAGTCGAGCGTGAATGCAAGTTAAGAAGTGCGAGCGCGGTTGGTGTTGAAGTGGATCGGAGGAAGGCGACGGAAGAGCTTTGCTCGCAGCGCTGAAAGGATCAGGCGCGATGCTCCAACGAGGCTAACCAAAGTTGAAGTGATTTCCTTTTTGGGAAGGAAACAAGCGGACGGAAAGCGCGATCGTAACGCCGCAGAGCATGCAACGCAGCTTAAACATGAATGAGCAGATCGACCGCTCCTTCCTTGAACGACCTGCCGATAGCTGCACCTTGACGATAGCAGTTCCCCCGCCTTCTCAATGACTGCACAATGCGACCCACGTGGCCTATGGATTATTCACTAGCAATTTTTCAGGCACCTGCAATCCTTTTTACCCCGCTCGCAAAGCTCCCATACGAACCAGGTCCATGCGGTCAATATCAAAGTACTAAGACGTTAGCATCCGTCAATCTTTTCCTGCACATCCAAATCAGCACGTGGTATCTCATAGAAGCAATGAACTTCTGCATTATTCAATAGACTTGTCTTCCGATCGTTCCTTCATTCGTTATTTACAAGGTCATAATCAATTTGCCAGCACGCTCTGGCCGGCGGAGAGTGAGTGCCCCTGTAGATCATGCGAATGAAGAGAAAGGGGCCAGGGTGTCGAGAGTAAGAAAGGGCAAGAGTGCTATCGAGAGCTAAGAGATTGTTGAGGAAAAGGTTTTATGGGAGTTTTGAGTGCGATTTGTGTGAGAGCGTGGTGTGGGGGGTGGTTCTTTTCCGGCAGTTTGTGGCCAGAGCCAACCAGTTGCCGGGAAAAGACAGCGAGCCTGAATGCTGACGTCCATACCACTTTCGCGCGCTGGCGAAGGGTAGACGTGCGGATATCAAGACATAAATCATGAAGTCGTAACCGCTCAACTTGCGAGAGGATTATGAGCTGAGAACATAGCCGGTCGAAGCACTAAGGAGATTGCTTTTGGGTAATCATTGGAGAGCGGAACCCGAAGACCGGAAGCCGCAGGACAACCGAATTTCCGAAGCAGCTGAACGAAACGCCTTTGCCATGCTCGCGCACGGCTGGCCGCGCATTGCCGACGAAAATCAAGTAAAGGTCTAGGCTCGCGTATGCCGCCTTACTCCTGGGGCGCCTGGCTGCGGCGCATCTTCTCCGCCTCGAGGTTCTCATAGAGAAGGTACAGTGCCTTCTCATTGCTGCTGGGGCTGCCCATGATGGTGAACATGCGCTCGCCGGTCTCATCGTGGGGAGCCTTGGCGATGGAGATGCGTGCACCGGAGCTCTTCCGGATCTCGCTAATCTTGCTGCCGCCACGGCCAATGATGCAACCAACCATGTCCGAAGGGATGCTGATGTTCTGGGTCTGGATCTCTTCGCCATCCTCGGTCGTCGTGGGCATCGGAGGGCGCGAAGCGGCGTCCGATCCCGAGCGGCGGCTGTAGGTGGGAGAGTCACTGAAGTCGTTGCCGTGACCAGTGCGGTTGTAAGAGCGGGTGCCGGCGAATCCGTTGCCAACGGGGCCGCCAGTGGTGCCAGCTTGGACCCGGACAGCAGGGTTGTAGAGGACGGTGCCGTAGCCGCGCTCGTGGTCGTCGATCAAGCACTTGCCGATCTCCCAAGTAGCCTTCTCAATACCCTCGGGCGTGCCCTGAATCTCGACGATGCGCTCGGTGGACTGGGGGAGCATTTCCTTCTGCGCAACCATACGGACGCCTGAGGCGTCCTGAATCTGCTTGATCTTCAGACCCTGGCGACCAATGATGGTTCCCATCTGGTTGTGGGAAATGAGCAGGCGAACGGCTATTAGCACGAATTGTTAGCAAGGCATCAAATACAGCTTGGACGTTGGCAGCTGTGGGGTTGTTGGAGCGAATGAGTAGACGAGAGAAGCCTTAACTTACGGTGGGTGCCGCTGGTGTTGACCACGCCGCCCATACCAACGGAAGGCGCGCCCTCAAGCAGGCCTTTAGCGACGAGATGGTATGCCTTTGAGATGCCGCTCAAAGCACCAGTCACGGTGAGGACACGGTCGTGGACGCCCGGGACAACTTTGCTGACGCCAGCGCGGACGCCAGTCTCGTCGCGCAGGTTGGCGACATTCTGGCCTGCCTTGCCAATGATGACACCAGCTTCCTTGGAGGAAACAATGGCGCGCAGGGTCAATTGCGCATTGGCATATTCCTCTTCAGTCCTGGGAATGGGCTCGCCGGCTTCATTGACGTTGAGGTGCTGGAACGGCTGGGCAACGTCGTCGCCGGTAGGAGACTGCATGGCAACGTCTTCGGCAGACATGGTGTCGAGAGAAAGGTCCGGTGGTTTCCTAGAACAATTCGCTCAAAGCTATCCAATGGCGTAGGAAGCGGCGCGGCGATGCAGAGCTGCGACGCGTCGGTGGGGAGATAGAGAGGTTGGTTGAGGAAGCTTTGGGCGCGCGCTGCTTGCTGTTAGCCAGCTGTTTGCGACGGAGGTAAAGGCGTGGTCTGGGCGAGCAAGACTTACCGAGCTTCGGAAGGCAGTGGCGGGTGGGCGGCGGCGGGGTTTCTCGGCGGGGGGAGGAGAGAGAGGATGAGGGAGCGGGGAGGAGAGGGAGAGGAATCGGGAGGCGATTCGGCGAAGAGGGAAGGAGTTGAGGGACGGCGGGTGGAGAGGAAAAGGTCCTGGATGCGCGTGGAGGTGGGGAGGTGGTGCTTTGGTTGCTGGCTGTAGAAAGGCGCGGGCACAGCGGGCGCGCGGGCAAGCGAGTGCTGGAGCTAGCCCGCACACCTGCCGGCCTAGCTCCCAAGCAACGGTGCACGCACAAAGCTTGCCGCGCATCATCACGTTGGACCCAAACGGCGCATTCCTCAACGTCCTGCTGCGCTGCCTGCTGGCGCAGCGGTTGTCTGGCATTTACCACAGCGCTAGCTGCTTCTACAGACGATGCAGCAAACCGATTCCGCGGCTCTCGCGCAGGCGAATAGCCGCCGGTGCGCATCAGGCGGCGCATCGTTGGGAGCGTGCCCGAAAGGCCCGGCAACAGGCGCGCTACCACCTTTCCCATTTCTCACATCTTTCGCGCTGAGCAATCAGTAGCGACAGCGTTTACCGCGCGTCCGCACTCCCGGCATCCATGTCCACGCGCCCCACACGGTGCCAGATTCAGACGCCGCGGTATGAGCGCTGGCCGTCTCGGATGAGTGCTCTCCCGTGGCTGTCTCGGCCGGAGTTCGCGCGTAGGCACACGCACACGTCAAAAGCACGACTCAATCGCAAGCGCCAGCGGAAACAAATATGGTGGGTTTGCGGGACGAAGCACAATCCGTTATCGAGCTAGTTGTGCGAGGTCTGGTTACACGCCTCCAATCGCGTCACGATCCAACTGGCCGGATCTCCAATCAATGACCTCAACGGATGCCCCGGGCTGTTTGTGCTACTTTTGCGCCTGGAATATCACCTTCTGCGCCTTCATCTTATCAAACAGATCGTAGCCCTCGACTGCATCCGACAACGGCATGATCTTGTCCGCCATGAATCCCAACAGGTGCTGCTTCCGCTGGAGGGCTTCCAACGCCTGCGGGAAGATGGATCGCACTGGGCACCGTCCCATTTGGATGCGTAGATTCTTCCCGTACCCCTGGTTACCCGTCCATGGAATCTAGAGCCAGAGTCAGCCCGGTGCCCGCGGCCCAAAAGATACTAAAAGGGACTTGCCTCGCCGTTGTGCACTCCAACACTGCTGATGATCCCCCATGGTCTGAGAAGGTCGAATCCTAACTTTAGCGCGGGGCTCAGCCCAACCACCTCGATGACGACATCAGCCCCGCGGCCCTCGGTGACCTCTTTGATCCTCTTGTCCAGCCCTTCCCTGTCAGTCTGAAAATTCAGCGGTTCGGCGCCGAGACTCTTTGCAAGATCCAGCCGATCCTCGATACTGTCGACAGCGAACAAATGTTTCGGCTTGTAGTCCACGGCATTGATGAGTGCGCAGAGACCAACCGGACCGCAGCCAATCACCACAACCGTAGCATCCGCAACGTCGTCCTTGGCGAGCGAGGAGAAAGCGTTGGCGGCGGCGAAATATCCGGTTGGGAAGATGTCTGCCATGAGAACAAGTTTGTTCTCTTCGATGCCCGGCGGTGCTTTCATGACCGTCGAGTCCGCCAAGGGGACGCGCACCTGTAACCGTTCAGAACATGATTCACCGTTATCCATATCACGGGCATTGAATGATGCCTGTAACGGAATGGAAACTGATTATCCAGAAATGAGGTCTTCGGGGCGTACGACGATTGAAGGAAATAGCCAGAGTAGTCTGAAGCTTTACACTCGGGTTTGCTCCTCCGCGTCCAGATACAGACTCATCTCACAGGTATTAAAATGAACGCAAGGAATCGAACTCACATATTCAGCCTGCGCACCATCCAACGCCGCGCACCCAAGCAGCAGACATTTCGCGCACCTCGACGAAAAGCCCTTCTTGCAGTAGAAGCACTGCCCACAGCTCACCGTGAAGGGACTCACGACCTTGTCCCCCTTCTGGACCGTCTTAACATCCGCGCCCGTCTCCTCCACCGTGCCCGTGAACTCGTGGCCCATGATGAAGTCGGTCCCGCTGGGCTGATGGCCGCGGAACACGTGCAGCTCGCTGCCGCACAGGGCCGTGTAGTCGACCTTGACGACGATGTCGGTCGGATCCTGGATCTTGGGGATTGGTCGGTCTTCCACGGCGACCTTGCCCGGGCCTTTGAAGACCACGGCGCGCATGGTGGATTTCGACATGGCTCTGAACTGCGTGGTGTTGGGGAATAACTTCAGGTAGAAAGAAACAAAATACCAGCAAAATTAAAACGATTCGGATCAGAAAGATTTGGAAATGGCAATTGGATGCGGAGATGTTGCTTAGGCTTGCGTTCTTGTGGTGGGCTGACCACGACTTTATATCCACGTAATAGCAGAAACTCCGAGGCTTGCCAGCCCCTCCTGGTCACTTCCGCTACCCCGCAATATGCAAAGTTGATCGCGCCGTCCCGAACAACCAGTTGGATCATGATTAGTCAAGCCCCATTGGAGGTTTGTAATTGCCATTCACTCGATAATCCACAGTGAGTCTTGTGTCGAGGGGAGGGGAAACGGATTTCGGTCTCCATTCGTGGATGTTCATATATTGGACCCAATCCGGAAAGTCCCTTGCGCTACCTAACCACCATCCCCATGAATGACCCAATCAGAATTCAGAATTCCCAAAAGTTGATGTTGGATGGGAGTTGCTCGTATGCTGGAGAGAGAATCCCCAAACGCCGACACGCTCCAGAACACCATGCCGTTCCTTAAACGCCTTTATGCAAATGTCCTAGCCTTGCTTCGTTTCGAAGACGGTCCGCAGCTTGCGATACCCTTACGTGACCGTGCAGAGGAGCTCAGCCTCGAGGATGTACTTGCCCTCCTTGTACTTCTCCGAGGCTTCGTACGCCTTGTCATACTTCCAGCCGACCGTCTGGTTGCACTGCCTGCACTGGATATCGCGCACGATGTGCCTGCCGGTCGTCATGTTGCGCTCGCCGGGCTCGCCCTGGGTGATGTTGACGACGGAATCGAAGAGGTAGGCCTTGCCATGCTGGCCACGAAAGTTCTGGATGTCAACCTAGGTTAGCACTTTAAGTGGCGTCGTTGACTGTACGCGGTGGCGCAGCGGGGGGAGAGCGGCGCTTGTACTAACCCGACTGATGATGTCGTCGTGGTTCGAGAGGTGCGTCTTGCAGTTCTTGCAACCGTAGATGCGCTGCGAGTTGAGGTAGACATTGTACGTGAGACCCATGGCTGAACGAGGCTGGGTCGCGAGGAACCCTGGTGACTTGAGGTATTAGAGCTGTGAGTGTCTCAGGAGGATCGCGTAGGTGCAGCGCGACCCGCGGATGGCTACGTGGTGGGACGAGTGTTTGCTGAGAGGATGGCGTCAGGGTCCAAGTGGAGAGGCCGTTATATGAGCGATCCCGGCTAAGGAGACTTCGTCGGCACGGCCGCCTCCGAGAGCCTCGAAGGTCGAGCTGTGTGGGAGCTTCGTCCGGAGCTTATGAGGAGCTTGGGAGCACCTGCGCCTCTGGTCTAGTGGAGCGAGTCACACCCTTTTCAGATCTTTCACACGAGCGCGACACTCGGCAATCACGGCGCGTCGCCAGCTGTTCGGCGTTTGAAGCGGTGACGTAGGGCAACCTGGGGGTGTGGAGCCTCTCGGAGGAGTGAGCGATGGCAAGCTGGTAGCGGACGCGCAGCAGCTGCAGGCAGCGGGGAGAGGTGCGGCGACGGCGCGAGCACGCCTAGACGGGCAGCGATGGTTTGAGGCGGGCGCGGGCAGTCGTGAGATACGGGTAGAGAGGAGCAGGTGGGGAGCTCCAGCTTGCTCTAGATGGGCGCGTCACGTGTGCCTGGAGCCGCACTGGAGCAAGCGGCCGACTCATGGACGCCGTAGTTCCGATGAGGCATCCCAGCCGTGACTGGCTGCCGTCATGCGGCCGCCGCGATCCGTGTGCGGCGGCAATGATGGGGTCTTCACGCAGGGCGACCAGAGCAAGCAGGGATTGTCAGGCTGCAGCTCAGGCACGCCTATCGATAACACTCGGCCATGCTCCTGCGGGGATCGTTTTCCCCTTCGTTCACATATTCCAGACGTCCCTGCGAGCTCTCCATGTTCCGCAGTGTTTCACCACGAGTTCCTCTGTCGCTCCGCGAGCAAGCCGCCAGCACGGTCTCGGCGCCGCAATGCTCAGCACCTCAAAGCGAGTCAAGCGCCAGGTGGGAGCACAACGCGACTACTGGTTGTGTACAGTAGAGTGTGACCAGTCTTTGCTGCAACAGCGGCCTGAGTGGTTCTAGTGGATATTGCATGCTGCCAGAAATCCGGACGGGCGATTCCATACCGATGGCCAAATGCGTGTAGGTCATGCGCCACCACAGTGCATGGTCTTAACTCGAGATCAACCTCTTGAACCCACGCCGGCTTCAGCAAGGCGTATCTTAGGACGCCTCTTTCGTGCAACTGATAAGAGTTTCTTTTCCTGGAGGTCATACGCTACTTGACTGTGCACCGTGAAAAGCAAAAGAATGATCAGAAAAAAAGTGGCGAGGACCACGAGATGCCTATTCTAAGCTCTCTTCTACATCCAAAATGTGGCCCTTTACTATGTCCTCTAGCTTCTGGGTAACACTCTGGCGTTCAGTATTCTCGATTGCTCCGAATCCCTAAGACGTGGTTCCTAGGAGCAATAGTGGTTGAATCATCCCATGTGGAGAGAACCGTGATAATTCCCGCATGTTCCCGCCCCTCAGTGACCAGCAGTAAGCTCATTGCACATGCCAGCCATAGAACATGGCGAGAGATGTGGTTGGTGTAGCAGCCGTCTACAGGATTGTGCCTTGGCATTATGATTGCGGCTCATGACACGCCTTGCAGTAGCTGCGAATCGGTATGCGATGCCGTACAACGCTCCCAATTGCTTTTACGACACGAGGAAGTGTGTCAGGGCATCGTCCGGTTGTGAAGTGTACGGGGAGAAGAAAGCGTGGAGAAACCACAGATAACTTTATACAATATGGCCCGGGATAGTGACGCAGTGGGAGGCCTGAGCAGCCGCTAGCGCAGGATCTCGTTGCGATCCGTACGCCACGCTCGGGAGGATGTTGCGCGATAGCGAGTATCAGAAAACCCCACGCCATGAGCTGCAGTTGCTTGCGTGCGCCCGCCTGCCCACCATTGGGTCGCGCACGCTGGTTGCTGTGACGCGGGGTTGCAGCAGGCAGCGCTGGCGGGCAGATAAGCAGTCAGCAACAGCGGCGGGCGCGTAAACAGAAAGCGCAGCGGCCACGACTTCTCCCGAGTGCGAGCCTACCTATGGAATCTTCCCGAAGGTGCGGCAGATCCCAGCCGTGTTTGCCTTGGATACCCGGTGTTCGACTCCGTTTAGCTGCCCCCTCTAGGCCCGACTTGCTACATTTTTTCAGACGCCCAGGAGCCTGACCGACCCGCCTACCCAGTCTCTGAATAAGCGTCCCGCAAGTAGTGCCATTCCGCCGATTGCTCGCCTCTCATGGTTCTGCCCGGCATTTTCTCCAAACAGAAGAAGAAGCCGACCGACAGCCCAGCCTCACCTCCTCCAACTCCACCGCTGCACGAGCACAAGGCACGCACCAGCACGCCGCCCGCGTCGCCCGAGAAGAGGCCTTCGAGCCAGACGCACCGCAGTTCGCACAGCGCACGCTCCTCACCCGTCAAGGATCGTCACCGGAGGTCCGACTCCTCCCCCACCAAAAAGTCGGCCTTTTCGCGCACCCAGTCCTACGACCCCAACACACATCCTCTCAATCTTCCGCCTGAGGAGCGCCGTCGCCTGTCAGCCCTGCAAAACAAGATGAGCGACCAACCGCAGAGCACCCCGGCGACGCCCATGGACGTCGACCGCGAGGCCACCGCGTCGCCGCCTCCGAAGGCGAACGGCACCGCCGCTGAGACCAACGGCGACAACGCTGCTCCGCCGCCCCCGCCGCACCGCCAGCCCACAAGCCCGCCGCCCGTTGACGCCGAGGCATGCAAGGCTGCTGGAAACAAGTTCTTCAAGGCCAAGGACTACCCCAAGGCTATCCAGGAGTACACAAAGGGTATGTGCATTTTCAGCTCCTTGAAATTTTGGCGGTTTTCGCTTTGCTGGTCGCACGTTGATCAAGGGTTCCCTGTCAACCTTGTACCACGGCTGCTAGATTTCGCTGCAGCATCCCTATCTACCCGAGCTGTCGTTTGCTCATTCTGGCTCTTCTGTATCGTTGCCCCTGCTAACTGTGTAATCTGCAGCGATTGAGGCCGATCCCAAGTCTGCGACCTACAGGTCCAACCGCGCTGCCGCGTACATCTCCGCGAATCGCTTCCCCGAGGCTCTGGAGGACTGCAAGTCCGCCGATGAGCTTGAGCCCAACAACCCCAAGATCCTCCACAGGTTAGCGCGTGTTTACACGGCTCTTGGCCGCCCTCGGGACGCTTTGGAAATCTACGAAAAGGCCAATGCGAGCGCAACGGATAAGGCGGCCGCTCAGGCCATGGCAACCCATCTGACGCAGGCGGAGGACCAGCTGCGCTCCGGGTCTGCAGGCTCCATGGTCATCCACGCGCTTGACCAAGCCGAGAAGGGTCTCGGGTCTGGTGTCTCTGTGCCTAGGAAGTGGAGGCTCATGCGTGGCGAGGCTTACCTGAAGATGGGCAACGTTAATGCACTTGGCGAGGCTCAGAGCCAAGCCATGACGCTGTTGCGCGCAAACAGCCAGGACCCTGAAGCTCTCGTTCTCCGCGGACGCTCACTCTACGGACAGGGTGACAACGCCAAGGCCATTCAGCACTTCAGGCAAGCCCTTTCGTGCGATCCGGACTTCAAGGACGCTATCAAGTGGCTGCGTACTGTTCAGAAGCTGGACAGGATGAAGGAAGAAGGCAACCAAGCGTTCAAGAGTGGAAAGTACCAGGAGGCAGTCGACACTTACTCGCAGGCTCTTGAGGTCGATCCGCAGAACAAGGGCACCAACTCGAAGCTCCTCCAAAACCGCGCAACTGCTAACATTAAGGTGAGAACTCATGACTTCTATTTGCTTCAATGCTGACTCTGGTACCAGCTCAAAAACTACCAACAATCTGTGGATGACTGCACGCGTGCTCTTGAGCTTGATTCGTCTTACCTCAAGGCCCGAAAGACCAAGGCCAAGGCATTGGGCGAACTAGGCAAGTTTGATGCCGCTATCCAAGAGTTGAACGCTGTCAAGGACGCCAACCCCGGTGAACCTGGTATCGAGAAGGACATCCGCAACATGCAACTTGAGTCCAAGAAGGCACAGAGGAAGGATTACTATAAGATCCTTGGGGTTGATAAGGACGCGGATGACAACCAGATTAAGAAGGCCTACCGGAAGCTGGCCATCGTCCACCACCCCGATAAGAACCGCGATGATCCGGAAGCTGCTGAGCGGTTCAAGGACATTGGTGAAGCTTACGAGACCCTGAGCGATCCTCAGTAAGACATCCTACTGTTGATATGAAAACGCATTTGCGCGTCCACGAGTGGCGCCATTTCTAACCTTATCTACCTTTAGGAAACGTGCCCGTTACGATAGCGGCGAAGACCTCATTGACCCTGCCGACATGTTCGGTGGTGGCGGCGGCATGGGCGGCGGCATGGGCGGCATGGGCGGCGGTGTCAACATCAGCCCTGAGATGCTCTTCAACATGATGGGCGGTGGTATGGGAGGTGGTGGTTTCGGCGGCTTCCAGAGCGCTGGTGGATTCCCAGGTGGTCCTCGTGGTAGAGGTGGGCAGCAGTTCTCCGGAGGTTTTCCGTTCTAGTTGACTACTTAATAGGACAAGGGAACGACCGTGGATCTACTCGCGGTGGAGCTGGCAGAGGTACGGCGAGAGGAACTGGCGCTGGCAATGTGCCTCGAGGTGGCGGAAGCACTGGCAGAACGACGGCTGGTGGCGAAACGAAAACCGGTGCAAATGACGGGGTCAACTCGGCCCGCAAAAACGGCAAAACCGAAGGTATCGGCGCGAAGAATAACACTGCTCAGGCCGGAAACTCCAACGGTGTCACGAATTTTGGAGATTCCGGTGCAGCTCGCGCCACTACTGGTTCCGGCAAGGCTAGTAATGGTGCAAACAGCAAGACGGATGCTCGGAGCGCTGCAACCCCTTCAGATCGTGGGAGGGCTTCGGCGTACAGGACGGCCTAAAGTACTGGAAAATCTGCAAGCCCAAGCAAGGATGCAACGTCCAACAGAACGTCAGCTCCTGTCAAGAATTCTAGTCCGTACATGATGGCTGTTCCTCATTAGCAAAACGACAACACTTGGCAAGACAGCCCTCTCTACCAAGCCTCCTGGAACAAGCAAGCATAGTACCCAAAGGAGACGGACAGCAGCAAGCCGAAGAAGTAACTCCGAGAGCACACTTCGACAACGAATCTTCTGCAGTTTTGTCCCGCTTTACATTTCTTCTGTTCAGCGCTTCTTTCCTTGGTCACGAATGCTACTATTTCTGTTAAACGTCGGTTGTCGACACTCCCCCTGCGCTTTCCCGGTATTCCTCCACAAATCCATTGGCATCGAACATGGGTAGGGCTGTTCATGGTAGCAAGCATTCCAAAAGTCGGGTATCGGGTGATGGCTACTTCTGGAGCCTCTCATGCTCGGTAAGGCATCCTTTTCTTTCGGGCATTGTGTCAGCGGGACGGGTTAGATACGAGATACTTTCTCCATTGTTTTCTGGAACATTTTCTCTCTTTGGGAGTTCTTTTACTATAGACCGGAGGAAACCTTCATGCCTTGGTTGTATCCCTGTGTCTGCTTCGGTCCATCGTCACCATCCATTGATATTGGAGGAGAATTCGAATTTCGTCCGCAGCGTTTGTCGAAAATTTGTTGTTTCGGTCTCGGTACATTGAAAAGAGGAAGAGCCTTCTCTCTCTCGCGCGCGTGCACACACAACACACACAATCATTGCAAGGCGTTCCATACTTACAACTTCCCCTTGTACAAGTTCCCGTTCGGGCATTGTCTTTTTTTCGATATCTCGCGTTCACGCTTGCCTTGGAGGAGGACCGGACGAAAGTGATGTATGCAGCAATTTGCACACTCTAGATGCATTTTCCAAGACATAGGCGACGCAGAGGAGACTTTTGGGCGTCTTAGGAGAAATGAGAGAAGCGTATTCAATCCTGGAGACATCGTTATTGATTCGTTAGTACCGGGTCTTCGAATGGGAAAGGGAAACAGGGCCATGCTGTCATTTCCAGGTCTCTTCCGGGCAAGTGTGCAACGAATCTTCCGTTTAGTTTCTTGCCTGGCTTGTCGGTCGTGACTAACTAAATACAATGGTTGATTCGAGCTGCTGGGCCTGCTGCCGAGGCCTTTGCTGGTTTTCGATGTTGACGTCAAGAGGATAAGTACGCATATGACTGAATGTCAACATTTCCGTGGGTACGAACTGGGTAACTGATATTTGAACTTCCCGAACGTAGTGACCATGCTGACATATTAACGTCGGTAGCTGAATACTACGTCCAGATGTTCTCATTTAATTTAAAAGCCTTCGGGTTCATCCGGATGTATGGCTTCAGCTGCCCATGAAGTGTTGTAGCTACCCCATCTGCGTCGCCTCACCACGCCGCCGCCGCCGCCACGGCTTCCCAGCGCCCGTCGCCCGGGCAAGTCAACATCCGAGGAACCAGCCTCCAATATACAAGCCACGAGAGCGAAACCCCTCACATCAAATACGGACGGTTAGCGCGATGGGCAGGCTCCGGCTCCATACATCGCCACCGGGACCTTACAAGCGTAAAACCCGCAGGTCTGTGATCCGTTGGGTGTCATCCCCCGTTAGGGAAGGTGAGCGCCTAGTGGCAGTTCGCGGGTTCGATTCTGAGTCGGTGTCATACTGCGGTTCCTGCGCCGATTCGGAGATGTGACGACGAGTGCGAGCTGGCTGGGTGTGTATCCGAGTTGCTTTTTTGCCCACCTTTTTTCCTGTTTCCCCCCGAACGCCCAGTTGTGTGCTCTTAGATGTTCATGGAACATCTTTCCGCTGTTTTTGTTCGATTATCAAGAAGCTCGGGTGGTTGTCTGGCCGGCGCGTCTCGCAGGGTGGGAAGAGCAAAGCTGCTGCCCACCGCGGTCACCTCATCGCCGCCGCTCCAGGAAATACAACTGCGCCCCTCCTCCGCTTGTTTATGCCTCCCAGCAATACCGGCTGCGTACACCAGAAAATGCCCTAAGCTCCTCACCATCAGCAGGTAGAACGGTACTATGCCTATCGGCGCTCTTGCGAGGTTTATAGGGCGACTATCGCGGTACGTACGCCGCTGTCTTCGATCCGGAGCCGCAACGCACCGCGCCGTGACGACTGTTGATGGGCAGGAGCAAGCCCGAACGCCCGTCCTGGTGGCGGCGGCTCCGACGAGCGTTCCGGGGGGGTTCTTCACCTAGCCGCGCTCTCTCCGCCCGCCCCCAGATCGACCCGAGGGCGATGGCGAAAAACGAAACTCGGCAACGGACATTTACAACATACGGCGGTAACGACACCGCCGCCCAGTCCAGCCGGAAGCAGTCGTCTCGGTTCCTGGATATCTGGCGGCGAGATCGTGAAGCCATCGCGGGAGAGCGGAAGAGTACACCTGTTGAATAACGCGCCAAAAGCAAGGTTCTATAAGAAAGAACTATGCCCGGAAGACCAAGGCCTTTCCGGAGACAGGAAAGACGTGCCTGACGCGGATAGTAGCTGTTGGGCAATATGTCGAATGAGCATCGTCGGGTAGGACGTAGTGAATAGAGCGTTTGTCTTCCTAGCAAAGGAAAACTCTCGTATTCGCCGCATCTTGTGGTGAAGTGCGGTAAGCCACATGCCGAGAATAATCAAGACTCGCTCAAATGGTAGTAAAATGCTATTGGGGGCAAGAAAGGAAAAAAAAAAAAACATCCAGGTATCACAGCCAACCCACGCAAACCCGCACATCTTCCCGCAATCGCAATCATAGTCGTCATCATCACAGACCGTACACAAACGTCACCCTCTCGTCGCCTTCCCTCCCTCTAATCCGCCACTCCCCAATCCACCCCGCCAGCTTCCCCGCCACGCTCCCACCACCACCGCCACCCCTCCCCCGCCTCTCCAACCACTCCGCAACCCGATCCAACACCACCTCCCCCCTCCCACCGCCGTCCACCACCACCGGGCCCCTCCCCCACCTCCTCTCCGCCTCGACCTCGTCCTCGCCCCACCCCTCCACCACGCGCCTCCTGCCCGCGTTCTCCGCCTTGAGCAGCGCGCGGAAGCCCGCGAAGCCGGCGGCGGCCAGCGCGACGGCGACGGCGGTCCACGCGAAGCTCGTGCGGTAGCCGTCGGCGGCGAAGCGCGGCGCGAACAGCAGCGAGGCGAGGACGCCGGCGACGTTGCCCCAGCCGTTGATGCCGAGGGCGATGGCGCGCTTGCCGGGCGCGGGGAGGTTGTTGGTCAGCCAGGCGACGGTGAGCGGGGAGGCGATGAAGGTGCCGGAGAGGAGGATGCAGAGGGCGAGGTAGCGGGGGGCGAGGAGGCCGGTGTTGTTCCTGTCGTTGGCGTCGGCGTCGGCGTCGGTGGAGGTCTGCGAGGGCAGGAAGATGGTGCCGGCGAAGCCGACGAGGACGATGGCGAGGCTGAAGAGGATGGGTTTCGTGCGGTCGCGGATGCGGTCGGACCAGGAGGTGAAGGCGTAGAGGGTCGCGGCGGCGCAGATGTACGGCGGAGCGGTGAGGAGGTTGGCGAGCGCCGGGGTAGAGGAGAGGGGGGAGAGGACGAGGGGGAGGAAGATGGAGAAGGCGGTGCTCGGGATGGCGGAGAGGATGTTGAAGATGAGGAGGTAGTAGACCTTCCAAGAAGAGAGCGCGGAGAGGACGTCGTGAGCCGAGAGACCGTGGTCCGTGGTGTTCGTGCTCGATGAATTTTCATGCGGCGGTGGATATCCTCGTCCGTGAGAAGGAGATACAGATAGTAGGCCCTGAGCTTCTTCGGAGGTGGAATAAGTGGACCGGACCGAGGCTTCGAGGTCGTCGTGATCCTCGTGAGTAGACATAGGAGAGGGAGAGCGTTTAGGCCGGTTATGCTCAACCTCACCCTCCCTGTCTCGTTTGATGCGCTCCTCGGCCCATTCGCGTTCGTCGGGGTTCAGAAACCAGGCGGTCTTCGCGCGCTCCGGCAGCCAGAAGAAACCCGTCAGAGCAATAGTCATGGTGGTGAGTCCCTCTATCAAGAACAGAATCTGCCACGAATGCCAGCCGCTGCGGGCGGGCGAAGCAGTGGGATTGTCGATTTCATGCGCATCTTGGCCGGGGAAGTGCGAGAATACGGCATAGGAAAGTATTCCACCAAAAGCTCCAGCGACAGCTGCTTGGCCGTAGAAAATGGCCAAGCGTCTGCCAAACTCAAAGCGGGTATAGAACAGAGAGAGGTACGATACGGTGATGGGATAGAAGCCGGCTAATGGATTGATTCAACACATGACTCGGAGATGGATAACATAACACGTAGCTCTTTGACCCACCTTCGAGAGTAGCTATGGTGATGCGTAGAATATACAGCTGCCACGCCGCATGTACCCAAACATGGAGTGTGGTGCAAAGACCCCATAAAGCCATGCAAGCCGGAACCCATCTCTTCATGCCATATTTGCGACCCAAGGCTGCGCCGACGGGTTGTAGGGCGACGAAGAAGACAAAGAAAAGCGCGACGGCGGTGTTGACATCCTCGCGGTCGAGGCCGGCGTCGGTGGTGAAGTGCGCGGACTCGGCGCTGCCGATGTTCGATTTATCCAGCGAGTTAAACAGGAAGAGCAGGGCGAGAAATGGTAGCAGGATGACGTCGAGCTTGTGGACGGTTCGGCGGTTTAGCTCCTCCTCGTCCGGAGAGAGGGTATCGCCAGCGCGGAGGTCTGACGGCATGTCATCCCTGAGCTCGTAGGCGTCGTCGTCTTCGTCGGGGGTGAGGGCGCCTGGAGAGGAGTCGGAGCTCACAGAGGAGGGTGGAGCTCTGGCCCGGTGTTGCAGCTCGTACAGCTCCGACATGTCACCTGGACCTGGGCGCCTGGCAGCGGGGACGCGCCGGCGGTGAGAGGCACATGGCCGTGATCGCTAGCGGCTCAACTGTGGAGACAGCTCGGGAAGCCGGGAGGGCGCGGACGGAGGAAGCAGGGATGATCCAGAAGTTGTGGAAACGAACAAAGGATCGGTCGCATCCAACAACGGCGGCGCGTCCAGCAGCTAGAGACCCTGAGACTTGCGGGCGGTAGGCAGGCACCTGGCACGTGAGAGCGCGGATTACGCGCGGCGCGAGGGCGGCACAGTCGGGTGGCAGTGGCACAAGGCAGCCACAGCCGCACAGCTGAGCTGCGGAGAAGCGGTGGACGATGCGCTGCCTGGGAGCGTGCGGCGCAGACGTCGGCCTGTGATTGCCAATCCATCCGATAGATCGCTTGCGGTGATGACATCGCGAGCCGGACGGGCTGCCCAGTGCGGCAGTCTATTTTGTTTTTTCCCCCCACCTGCAGCGCGTAACGGCGTGCGGCTGTTTGGGGCTGCATGCGCGTGCATGTCGAACGACGAATTGGAAGCTGACGCGAGTGCAACGCTCATGCAGCGGGCGACGATAGGACGGGCTTGGGGTTGCGAGCGCGAGGCCCGGGGCAACGCAACGCATCGGCAGCGAGTCATCGCGCGGCGATGATGCACAGCCCAGGCGCGCATCGGCGGACATCTGCGGGGACGCAGCAGCGAACGCCCTGGGACCGGCGCTTGAGTTGGCAGCCCGTGGATATAATCCCCGCCGTTCCACGCAGTTCCAGCAGAGTTGCAGCATCCCTGTGCGGCGCTCGGGGACCCAGGATTCTGTTCCGCGCTGGCTATCAAGGAAGGTCCCACGGCCGGGGAGTTTGTTGGCGGGTAGAGCCGCCCTGCCGCTGCCTTGCAGGCCCTCGTCCCAAATCATCGTCACACCCAACCAAATTCAAAAAAACCCCACTCGCCCTCCGCTCCTCTTCTGTACATGTCCCTCTGCGCCTCTGCTCGCTGGTCAGTCCGCCCTCCCCATCCACCTGCTCCTCCGCGCGATTGTTGTGGTTACTCTATCTAATCGTCCAAGAGCGCCCAGCCACCGAGTAAACAATTGCTGCCCGTATGCCCTGCGCACCGCCCTCACCGCAACACCGCCCGAACCATCCCCACACCAATCCACGGCCCTCCGCATAGGCCACCGACCCGCAATTTTGCCAACACTCTCGTCGGGACGCCCTATATCGATCACAACCCCCGCAGGCGCAAGCAGACTCCGCCGTCTGACTTGTTGCCCACCCTACACCCGCCGAAATGGACCCCCCGCCGCCGCCGCCTCCGCCGCCGCACGGCGAAAATCCGAAAACAACCGCCGGCGGTCAAGGCTCCGGCCTGCCGCCCGGCAACTACGACATCTTCATCGTCCCGCCGCACAGTTCCGGCTCCGGCTTCCTCTATCTGCCTTCTCTCAACTGTCAGCGGAACTCCTTCCTCGCCGGCGTCGGCTGCACCTTGCTCGCGGTACTAGTATGGACAATCATCGAGTCTACGATCAAGTCGTGGGTCGCAGCAGTGACGACCAGCGGCGGAAGCGGAATGTTGATTCTCCTCATCGGCGTAGGCGGCGTAGCATGGTCCATGGGCAAGTCGCAAGGTGAAGGCGCAGCAGGACCTAATCCGGCCGCGCCGGGTGGAGGGGGTGCTGGAGCTGGAGCTGGCGCTGGCGCCGGCGCAGGCCACGCACCCGGCGGCGGAGCACATGCTGGGCCTCAGCCTAACGGCTTCCCCGGTGGTGGCTTCAACAATGCACCTCCTCCCAACCCTGGACCTGGGTCTACGCCTAGAGGATCGTGGGGAGGCAACACCCGCAATGCTTCCGCTGACTGGGAGAAGGCTAGAGAAGAGACAAGACAACGGGAAGAAGCCCGTAAGCGGGAAGAGGAAGTACGACGCCAGGCACGAGAAGAAGCCAAGAAAAAAGAAGAAGCTGACAGGGCCGCGCGTGCACAGGCTGAGAAGCAGAAGTGGGAACAGATGCGAGCTCGCGAGAAGGAGCAGCGTGAAAGGGAAGCGCGGGAGCGTCTGGCGCGGGAAAGACTGGCCAAAGACAAGGCGGAAAGAGAGGCTCGGCTGGCAAAGGAGAAGGTGGAGAGGGAAGCCCGAGAGAAAGAAGCCCGTGAGAAACTGGAGCGAGAGATCCGCGAACGTCTTGAAAAAGAAGCTAAAGCAAAATCCGACGCAGAGGCCGCCGCCGCAGCAGCGAAGGCGGAGGCAGATGCAGCAGCAGCAAAGGAGAAGCTAGCGAAGGAGCGCGAGGAGCGCCTCAAGGCTGCCCGTGAACGTGCTGAACGCGAGCGGAAGGCCCGCGAAGCTGAGCGGTTGGCTAAGGCTGCTGCGCCACCGACCAGATCTGCCAGCGAGAGTGGCAGAGCACCCAGCACATCACCCAAGAAGCCCTACGAACGACCCACCGCTCGAACGTCCGATGGAGATTCGCGTGCCTATTCAGGCTTCCGCCCTTACGACACCCCGAAGGCACCCCGAACCACCGGCTCCGCGTCCACCTACTCCGAATCCGTCGTAAGCTCCTCTTACGCACCCTCCGTGTCCACCGCCCGAACCGACCCACCGCCCTCGGTACGTGGACCGTACAGCACGGCCGACCCGGAGAAGGTGGTGATCAAGGGTGTTTACCTGTTCACATCCGCCTTCCCGAAGCCCGTGGGCAAGTTGATATCAGGCGTAGGCGCAGTGACCGACGGACTGGTCCTCCGCATGACTACCGAAGGTCTCTTTATTGACGACGATGTGCGGCATGTGGCTCAGCGTGAGTGGGATGTCAAGGCTTGGACGATGAAGCTCGTTGAAACCGCGGAAGTCAAATCTGCCGGAGTCTACATTGTCAGAGCCAGCATCAGGGACCCAGAGGGTAAGAGATACGTCTTCATCATCGACATGGAGGAGAGTTGGAAGGTTGCGACGGGCTTGCAGAGGCTACGGAAGGGAAGTCAGGTGCGCTCAATGGGCGTGCAGGGCATAACGGCGGGAGAAGCAAACAAAATCCTGTCATTGCTATGATGAGCAGTGTGAGCGAAGGACGGAGGGAGGGGTGAACGGGGCTCGAAGCGCAGAAGTACTAATGGTGGATGGTCTGTTTATTTCCCTTTGTTGACAAGGAATGCAGGGTTCGGCGGAGTTTTAGGAGACGGGCAACCAACGGGACACTTTCAACATTCCGACCCGATGGGCTCATCCCTCTCACTCACAACTTGCCGCCGGACTGGTCTTATCAAGTAAAGTGGCGTGGTGGGATATGGCCCTTGAGTTGTTGCATACATGCAAGCGTTTAGAGCGAAGTTGGAAAGAGTCCGACCAGCATCATGCACACATTTTGCAGCAGGCGGCATAAGCGACGGAGTTGATCAACATTCTCCTTTCCCTTTTTCATTTTTGTTCTTCTTTTTCTTCTTTCTTTTCTCTTTAATTTCTGGATTTCATTGTCTGTTTCCTAGGGTTGAGGATATGGTGGTGGGTCTGCGGTGTTGCTCTTGGTACAGGGAAAGGGCGGTCGGTCGGGGGAAGTTTACAACACCTTTACATAACTGTAGAGGAAAGTAGTGGGATACCACACAATGCGAATTGGGCATGCTGTCTTTTACATTCCTTTGCTTTGCTTTGGGTTATGTGGGAAAGAAAGTTGGGGGCGAGCAGCTGATACGACTGGCGCGAAGTGATGATGACGTTGGAGGGCAGTGGAGGAAGAGGAAGCATCAACATGATAGTGTCGGCAATCATCAGTGGCAAGCAGCTCGACCCTTAAAGCTCGTTACAGGCCAGCCGTGGGGTCAGCCGCGGCAGCTGCAAAGCCTCCGTTATGGCAAGCGACTTCGCCTTCAACCACGAAACGTTCAGGATCTTGATGTTCGAAAAAGTTGTCGCCTTCCTGACAGGCGATGACGTTCAAAGCATGGGTGTTCATGACTTGTTCCGGAGGATGCAGCAATCTTAGGAAGTCAGGGATGTTGCAGGCGTTAATTTTCCGAACGCTCAACCGTAATACAAGGAGAATGGACCTCCTTACGATACAGCAGTAAGTACAGTCCACGACCTTCGATGCTGGAGAAATTCGCCGATTCTTTCAGTCAGAGGCAGAGCCTGGAACTTCCAGTCCTCAAAGCACATTCACAGGCTTCTGGCTCTCTGACGCACATCCCACCTCATTTCAATAAGAATCAGCGGAAACAATCTGGGCGTTCTATGAGGTTTCGGAGTTCGGAGCGGGGCAACTTCATGCCAGTCTTCGCTTCGGGAATAACAGATCCATGGTGGGCGGAGTGCCCAGCGCGTGACTATATCTCCCGTTACCCATGTCTCAGCCTCGTCGAGACGCATCTGCGGCAGGGCACCTTTCCGGCACGTTCAGCCTTGGGAAGGGAATTGATGCCTTGGATTGACCGATGACCTGCGTGCCTGGTCTCACGGGTGGCCTATAGTCTGGCTCCAAATACTTCTGGTAGCGTGTTGCAGATGGGTTGCTGGTGCAGCCCAGCTTACACTTCAGGCCCACTGCTTATACTGAGGGGCTGGACTACCGGAACACAAAGGATTGGCAAGGTCTGCGTAGCTTCGATAGGGTTTTAACGGTGAGATCTGCGAGCACTACCCCGCCTCCCTGTTCCTTTTTTTCCCTTAGCCAGAGGGCTGTACTGTTTGAGGGCGTTGAAACACTCGCGCTCCATGCGGCCGCCATGCTCCGGTGCCAGGCTCGGCCGAAGTCTGCCATGGCCGTTTCCAGGCTGCCTGGACAAGGCCCCCGTCCTGTTGGCGTGTGTGCTGCCTAATCGGTGGATGGGTCAGCTCTCCGGACGCCCACCGATCCCCGACATTCAACGGTGGCAATTGTAGTGCCTTGTAGCAGCACCATCGACGCCCCGCGTATCGCGCGGGCAGGTGGGTAGCGGCGATGCTTGAAGTTGAATATAAGCTCATTTTCTGCTCTACACACTGACCCAGAGCGGAAAGTCTCTAAGCCGTCGGGTAGTTCTGCCAAGTGTGGGGGGAAAAAAAAGTTGAAACCTCGTTATTTTGTGCCCAGAGGGACTACATCAGTCCTTTTGATGGAATCACCTAATTACTTATCCATTCAACCCATCCAAAAAAAAAAAATGCGTTACCAGCAGCGCTGAACGTACAAGGTAGACCGACTCAGTAAGAAAGAGTATCCGGCACTTCATCCCATCCATCCATCCACCCATCCGTACGCAACAGGGACAACCGGATCAGCAGCACCGCTCCACTCACTCACTCACTCACTCCTTACTTCACTCCTCCCCGCCCTCCCCCTCCCCCAACATCCCCACCAACGCATCCACCACCGCCCGCGCGAACCCCTCGTCATTGATCGCCCTCTCATCCTCCACAACCTTCACCCCGCTCCCCTCCAACCCCTCCCTCACCGCCGCGAACAGCGCCTCGTCCGCCTCCCGATCCTCGAACGCGCCGCCGGCCGCGCTCATCAAGCTGACCCCGCCGCGCGGCACCCACACCTGCACGCGCCGCGGGTCCCGCGCCGCGCGCAGCTTCCCCGCGACGAACCGCCCGATGCGCCCGCACTCGTCCGCGTTCGTCCGCATGAGCGTCACGCTCGGGTTGTGCTCGTGCAGCTTGCGGCCGCCGGTCACGTACGCCTCGGGCACGGCGGGGCGGGCGCCGAAGTTGGCCATGTCGGCGGCGCCGAGGGAGACGACGTGCGGGATGCCCGCGTCGGCGGCGGCGGCGGAGAGGCGCGTCGGGCCGGCGGACATGGCGGCGCCGGGGACGACGTGGTCGGCGACCTCGGTCGTCGTGAGGTCGATGGCGGCGTCGAGGGCGCGCGCGCGCACGAGGCGCTCGTAGGCGAGGCCGCCGTGGCCCGTGGCGTGGAAGACGTGCGTGTCCGGGAAGGCGTAGGGGCAGCGGGAGGGCGGGAGGGAGGAGAGATGGGCGAGGTACGCGCGGATGGCGGTGACGGCCGGGGTGGTGACGCCGAACATTGTGATGCCGAGGCGGATGGGGGTCTTGCCGGCGGGGATGGGGTCGGTGGGGGTGGTGGAGAGCGTGTTGTTGCGGTAGGCGTGGGCCATGCCGGCGATGGCGCCGGCGGCGTTGGAGAGGACGGTGCGGAGGATGGTGTTGAGGCCGGCGATGTCGACGATGGAGTACATCAGGGTGATGTCGGTCTCGCCGACGATGGGGCCCGTCTCGCCGCTCGCGATGGTGCTGACGATCAGCTTGGGGAAGCCCATGGGGAAGGCTTCTCGCATCACGGCGGCGGCGAGGGAGGTGCCCCCGCTGCCACCGAGGCCGAGGACGGCTGTGACGGGCTGGTCAAGGGTTGCTGAGTCCTGCTGTTGACGATTGAGGAGCGTGCGGACGTAGTTTGTAGCGCAGGCGGCCATGTGCTTGTTGAGTTCGCCACGAGCCAGGCCGCTGATGTCGGAGGGCGCGTCATCCGGGGAGTAGCTGGCAGTAAGCTCCTTTGGGGTGATGGTGATTGCGGGGTTGGAGACAGTTGTGCGGCCAACGTCCACCAGAGTGACGGTTGTGTCTTTATGGGTGAGAATCTGGTCTCGAGTGTACAGTAGCTCTTCGAGCTTTGTGTCGCAGGTGCCCAGAAGGATGATGTTGGACATATTGATTACAGACAAGTGTATAAGGGAGACACAAATGCACGAGGGAAAGTGGTTGAAACTTCTCAAGGCGACTAGACTGTTCCGACAAAGAGAAAGAAAAAAAAAAAGCTTGAAATGGTGCCCTTATTCGATAGCCGTTATCAGCTTGGGTAGTAGAAGTTCGCTCAAGGCAACTGGAAGTTGTCCGCTAAGATATGGGTCCTGATGCAATGCGATCACTTCGAGGGAACGCGCTCGATGGTGGCTGCGATGGATGCGCAAGTTGAGCAAAGTTCAGAGTCTCGGTGTCGTTGTCTTGCTGCGTCCACAGAGCGGCGGGGTGAAGGCGCAGCAAGAAGGGAGATCGACGTACAGGGCGGGGCGGGAGTGACGCCATCCTGCAGCGTCTTTGACTCGGACGTGGCAGGAGCTTGACGTTCGAACAACATCACTCGAGACGACGAGAAAACATCAGCACGATACACGATTCCCGAAGTTTGAAGGCTGCACCAGTGACTGCGGAGATGGCCCCGCCAACGAACCGCGCCGAGATCCTCGCAAAGCTGCGCGCCGACGTGGCCAATGGCAAATCCATTGTTGGAGCCGGCGCAGGTTAGTTTCCGTCCGTCCCTCGTGGGCAGGACGGGAAGTCGATGCTGATTGCTTCAATTGCAGGCATCGGTCTGTCCGCCAAGTTCATCGAGAAAGGCGGCGGAGACCTCATCATCATCTACAACTCCGGGAGGTTCCGGATGGCCGGTCGAGGCTCGGTAAGCACTTTCCCTGCATCTCAGGCTTGGGTGGAAGCTGACAGATGCTGCTGGGTGAAGCTGGCCGGTCTGATGCCCTACGGCAATGCCAACGATGTTGTGCTTGACATGGTAAGTTAAGTCGAGACCCCTTCCGCATCGCCCCACACAATCCTTCCGCAATTAGTCGGAACGCAAACGGAAAGGCACCATCCTGAAGCGTGGTCGTCTATAGAAGTATGGCTGACCGGCAGCATGCAGGCAAAAGAGGTTCTGCCCGTAGTCGCACACACGCCGGTGCTTGCCGGGGTCTGCGCGAGCGATCCCTTCCGCACAATGCCGTCGTTCTTGAAGCAATTGAAGGATATTGGCTTCGCCGGAGTGCAGAATTTCCCGACTGTACGTTCGCCACGCCGGGCAAGGGTGCCCCTGACACAATAGGCGACGCCGGCTCACCATGTCTGCTTTAGGTCGGGCTCATTGACGGCCAGTTCCGCCAGAACCTCGAGGAGACGGGCATGGGGTTCGACGTCGAGGTGGAAATGGTCAAGACGGCGCGCGAGATGGATCTGCTCACCACTCCGTACGCCTTCAGCGTCGACGAGGCCGAGAAGATGGCGCGAGCCGGGGCCGACATTCTCGTTGCGCACATGGGGTTGACGACGGCCGGGTCGATCGGCGCCCAGAGCGGCAAGAGCCTTGACGACTGCGTGAAGCTGATCCAGGAGATGCGCGACGTCGCGGCCGGCATCAGTCCGGACGTGCTCGTGCTCTGCCACGGTGGCCCGATCGCGCGACCGCAAGATGCGGAGTACGTCCTCAGCCGGACGAAGGGGGTGCACGGCTTCTACGGCGCGAGCAGCATGGAGAGGCTGCCGGTGGAGGAGGCCATTACGAACATCACGCGCGAGTTCAAGCAGGTCAAGGGCGCGTGAATGGAGTGTAGAATATTTAGAAGCGCAGGCGAGATGATGGTCCCTGAATCGGCGCTATAAGCACGGGATGCCTACCGCACGCATGACGGATTCGCGCGACGGCCTAAAGTTGATGAAGATCGCCGGCGCCTTTTAGTAGGCGGACCGTTTGTTGTGGGGTAGAGGTCGCGACGCCGTGTCGACGAGACTGATTCGGCCACATCGCGCCGCCCGTTGGCTATTGTACAAGCAGGGCTGTACACCGCTTCGCGGCTGCGGGTGATTGGCGTTGCAGCGGCGGCGGCGACGGCGAGAGCTGCAGCTGCAGCCTTACCAGCGCATGGCAGCAGAGGCCGCACACTTGTTGAGCAGGCGGACGGGGACGGCGCGGGCTGTGGCTGGGCCGCTAGCTGACGGCTGCGCGCAAGAACGTTTGAGACGCGCACAAAGCCAAACCTCCAGCACCAGGGCAAGGGCCGGGCCCGTTTGAGCGCGGGCGATTCGCGAGCGGGCGCGGTCTTGTCATAGGAATAGAGAGGCTTCATTTCCCACGCTCCGCACTGGGCAGCCCTTGCAATATCGCCGTTTGTCGCTTGTCGCTTCGCTGCGCACACCTGGCCGTGCGCGTGCGGTGCTGCTGCAGGGCTCTCTGCCATTGCCGCCGCCGTGGATGCCAGGGATCGGGCTGGCGCATCGACGGCTTGGGCGGCGCGCGAGCTGATAGGCCGGGGGCTTGTCCGCGCAGCCTGGGAATAGCCGCAGCAACTAGCTCAGCCGGGTCTGGCGCCGCAGCGGGCATGGGCATGGCGACGAGCATCGAGCGCGAGTCTTGGGACGCGCTCCATACACTGCAGCCCTTTCGCCGCCGCCCTCTTCGAACCCGCTGCCGCCAGCAAGCTTGGAGCGACCGGGGTGCCCGCAAATCCGCGACACTGGACACTGCTCGGGCCTGGCACGCTGTTGTTTGCTGGACGCTCGTGACTGCGTGCTGCGACCCTAGGCCTGCGGGGCGCCAGCGATCAGAGCGCAAGCCGCTTCACACCGTCAGTCCCAGCCCGTCATCTGCCAACAAGGCACTACTGGGCCAGCCCGCCAGCTACACCGTATCAGCGCGCCTGTCTCGCCGAATAATCCTCGCCTCCCTCTCTCTCCCATCCTCTTCACCAACGCTACGAGACGAGCCGCAGAGGCGAGTCCGTGCCTGCTACCGCGTCGTTGCCCTTGGTGCTACGTGCGCCCAGTCCTTCCTTCCCTCCCCGGCTCCAGCACACTAGCAGGCATTGCTTCGTACGCCGCGCGCAAGCCACAGCCTCACCTGCTCGCCCATCTGCACGTCGCTCCAGCTCGCCGCTCCTCTCTCTGCCACGACACTCCTCGCTCCCGCACCCACGCACCACTCCCGCTTCGACAGCAGCCGCCTGCGACCCCAGACCGAACGCGACTGTGCATGGTGCCCGTCGCCTGACCTCCAGCCTAGCTACCGCTGGCTGCCTGGCTGCATCGCCCTTCGATCAGCCCAGCTGGTAGCCTTCTACCGCGCAACCCGCCTCGTCGCCCTCGACGAGCTCGCCGGATCCTCCCTCGCCGTCGCTCGCGCCGTCGCTCCCCGCTTTCCGACTACCGTGCGAACCTCGTTTGACACCGTCCCCGGCTGGTTTTGGGGTTCCTTCGCACCTTCTCTTCGTTCGGCCTGACGACCAGGCCCTGGCTTGCGAGGAAAGATGAACGCACAAAACTTTGGCAACATGATGGGCGCGCAGCAGCAGCAGCAGCACCAGCCGCCGCCCCAGCAACAACGGCTGCAGCAGGTCATACTCGGCCAGCTGCGAAATTCGCATCACCCTACACCCGGGCAATGGCAGGCCTCCCTTAATGCGGAGCAGCGTGCGGGCATGCTCTGGAACATGTAATTTACCCTCGCACTGTTGCCCAGGCTCTCGGTCGCTAACATTTATTTTAGCTATACCGCAATAAGGCTGGCAAAACCCGACACGCCGGACCAGCAAGTTCTACAAATGGCTTTCGGAAACGAGAACGAGCGCTTTGTCAAGGCCCAAAGCAGAGTAAGTTATGCGTGCGCCTGACGCTTTGAACCGTGGCACTGACATTCCTCAGGAAGAATACATCAGGGCCGTCAAGGACCTGTTGACGCGCCTCCAGAGCATGCGCCAACAAAACATGCAAGTCCATCAGGCGTCCATGATGCATCCCGGAAACAATGTCGCAAACCCCCAGGCGGGCATGTTGCCCCAGACACCGATGCAGCCTAGTGGATCGAACCAAGGCCAGAACGCATTTCAGCAACCATTTCCTCCCCAACTGCAGCATCAAATGCAAGCTTCACCGCTGCCCATGACCCAAAACCCGTCATCCATGGGCATGGAGAACCCCGGCCTCCAGCCTCAAGCCCAGCAACAAACCATGCAGCAGCATATGCCAAGAGGGCCCCAGCAGCTCACTCCGGAGGAGCAGCAGAGGCTCGAGGCCATGACGAGGACATTACGGCAGAGGGTCACACCAGAAGAGGAGGCACGGATTAGGGCTCAGATTGCGCAGCTACCTCCCGAAAGGCGCCAAATGTTGGAAGCGCGAGGCGTCGACCCGGTGATGCTTCATTGCCGAAACCGAGCACAATCGATGCTCATGACTATGAAGAAGAACCAGCAAGTTGGGCAAGGCGGTCAGTTTGGACAGCAGCAAAACCAGGGTATGGGTCGTGGAGCGCCGAACCAAGGGATGATGCAGCGGACCCCTCAGATGGGCAACGTACAGCCTCAACAAGGCGGCATTCCTGGCAACGCCGACTTTGATTTTGCTCAGCTCACCAACCAGCAAGCAGATGCCATGCGCTCCGCCCAAGCCGGGCACGATGTGGTTCCTGCAAGCAATAACGCCAATCTTAATCAGATGGGCGGTTTCAATCCGATGGGTGGTGGACAACCTGGGCAAGTAAACGGCCAAGGCATGGCGCCTGGCCAAAACAGGAATCCCGGCCAGCAGCCTCCTTTCAGTTTACAGCAGGCGCAGCGAGAAAACGCGATCCGGCAAATGCAGGCCGCACAGGCACAGCGCGGCCAAGGCGTCCCTCAGTCTCAAGCACAAGCTCAGCAAATGGCCCTTCGCAACCAAATGGGCGGCTTCAACATGGGGCCAGGCCAGCCGCAAAACGGGGCGATGCCGATGCTGACTCGGTCGATGGTACCACCGGGCCAGCAAGGGAACGCAACACCTCAGCCGAGGCCGCAGCAACCTGGTCAGCAGATGCCTCAAGGTATGGGCCAAGGAATCAATGCTGCGCAGGCTGTTCAGATCGCGCAACAAAGAGCTGCTGCCGCCCAAGCTCAGATGCCCGGAGCCCCCCAAGCCTCTCGAGCAAGCCAGATTCCGGGCGATGTCCCATTGCCTATAAGACAAAAAATGATGGAGCTGCCCGAGGGGCAATTCCGTGTCGTGCTTGGAAGGTGGATCGCTCAGAAGCAACAGGGTGGCTGGGGGGGTAATCCAAACGTCTCGCAACCCGGCCAGCAGATGACTCCACAAGCCTTGCAAGGTGGACAGCCCGGAGGACCTATGGGAATGGGGCAGAATTTCATGCAACAGAACCAACAGATGGGGATGATGAACCCAGCGCAAATGCAACAGCGTCTCCAGCAAGAATTGGTTCGAAGACAGCAACATCAGCAAAACAGCCCCGCCCTGAACCCTCAGATTCTACAGCGCATGGACCAAACTGCTTTTCCCCCAGCGGTAGCCCAGGGCATGAGGAACCAAGGGGTTAATCTGCCGGAGAACCTCAAGTCTTGGGGCCAGCTGAAGGAGTGGGCATCCAGGAATCCCAGTGTTATTTCCGTGGACAAGCTGAGCGAGTTCCAGCGAACCCAGTTCGAGAAGATGACGCAACAGGCTCAGCAGCAAGCACAGCAACAGCAGCAGGCGAACAATGCAGGCATGCACGGACTTCCTGGGGGATTGCCAAACGGAGCCGGTGGCGCTCTTGGCCCAGGCCACCCGAACGGGCAGGCTCCTCAGGCGCCAATGATGGCTGGTGCAGGCGGAAACCCAGCGCAGATGCAACAACAGATGAATCTTGCTACACAACGCCAGCGCATCTTTACCCTTGCCCAGCAAATTTCACCGCAGGACATCCAGAGGATCAGGCAACAGCAAGGTCCAAAGGTCGCCAACCTGTCAGACGACGTATTGAGGCAGCAGGTTGCGGTGATACGGCTGCAACAGCAGAGAGCGCAACAGCAGCAGGGTGGTCCGCAGCAGGGCATGACGCCGCAGGTACCTGGTGGAGGTCTCGGTATGCAGCCAGGTCAAATGCAGCAACCGCAGCGACCTGGTCAGCCTCCTCAACCCCAGCCCACTCCTCAGCCGAAGCTTGCGCAGCAGCCTCAAGCGCCTCAGCGGCCTGGGCCTCAGCCTGGCCAAGCACCGAACGCTACTCCCAAGATGCAGGCTCAGAAGGGTGTCAAGAGACCGTCGAGCGACGACGTTGTCGAGGTTCAAGATCCCGCCAAGAACCAGGCGCCACCCATGCAGCCGTCCCAATCGCAGCAGCGGCACCCGGCCATAAGCAAGGAGCAATTCAATTCGTTGAACCCGCAGCAACAAGCAGCTGTTCGCCAGTCAATGCTCCAAGCCGCTCAAGCGCAAAACAATAGGCAGGCGCAGGCTGTGGGTAACAATGCGCAGGCGCAGGGCCCTGCTCAGCAGGAAGTGCTGAAACGACAGTTCACCGCCATGATGCATGAATTTATGAAGAACATGGAGCCTAGACCGCCGATTCAGGACCTTTCGCAAGCGATGAAGGACCAGATGGCAGCTGATGTGCTCAAGGCTCTGTCGTGGATTAACAAGCTTGACCAGATCATGTTCATGGACTGGGTTAAGCATCGGGACGGAGATCGCGCGAAGAATATCATCCAAGCCGTAAGTCCGCATGTTCCACGTGACGAATAATGGTACTAACTTAAGCCAGCGTCATATGTTGAATGCGCAATTGGATCCTCAAACCCGGAGACTCAAGGACAACGTCACAGTGAGCCCTGGGACGCTCGGGAAGTTGCTCTCCCACGTCAGCTCCTACATCAAGAGTGTTGTTGCCGAGAACCAGGCCCATGGCGACAAGGCGCAGCCACAAGCCAATGGGCAGGAAGGAGCGCAGCAGCAACAGCCAGGTGCCGCGAACACCCAAGGTGGGCAGGGAGCGGAGCTCAATGCCGTGAACTTGGAGAAGCTGCGACAAGAGCAACTGCAACGGACCCGTGCGCCTTCCAACGCCGGGGTCAAACCTCCAGCTGCTCCAACTTCTGCTCAGCCACCATTCTCGTTTGGCGGTGGCCAGTCTCCGAACGGTGCTCCCCTTTACGCTCCTAATGCTGCGAACCCACTTACTCCTGAGAAGCTCAAGCTACCGCAAAACAAGAAGAGGAAGACGGCGCCCGGCATGTCTGCCACGTCCACACCGAGCCAGACTCCGGTTCACACGACTTCCCCATTGGTCGGCAATAAACCATCTCCGGAAATGACAAGACGCGAGGGCCCTCAACAAGCGGCACCGGCGAAGCCACGCTTCCCCTGCCCGCATCACACTTGCGACCACAGTGCGAGGGGCTTCGACACGCAGGACGAGCTTGAGAACCACGTGAAGGATGCGCACGCGAAGGTGGAGGATCCTCTGAAGTTTGCCATCGACGCCGTCAATGAGGGTTTGGGTCTCAACCCCGACGGAACCGCAAAGCCGAAGGTAGAGAGCAACGCCGTCCACCGCGGCAAGCCGGCGCCTCCGATGCCGAGGCAGCAACTCGCCACAAAGGCCGGTCAGACGCCCCAAATCAAGGCAGAGGTGGGAACGCCTGCTACGGGTGCTGCTGCCACCCCAATGAATCGTGTTCCAACGCAGACTGGTATCAAGAGCTCCCCGTCGGCCAGTTTCAAGACTCCCCAGATGGCGATCAAGGGCCAAACGCCCGGCTCCAGCGGCGCTCCGGCGATGAACCGAACGCCTAGTAAGGCCGCGAAAGACATTAACAAGCCTGCTGACGTCGCCATGGAAGATCAGTCAGCGCCGAAGCCGACGGAGAACCCTTGGGACGACTGCCCAATCTCTCCAGATCAGCTTCACTTCATGTTTGCTGATGAAGACGTCGCCAAGGCTATGCTCGAACTGCCCAGCACTGCGTTCATAGCAAAGGAGGATCTGGAGCGGGCAGAGAAGGAGAAGAACAAGGAGAAGGTAGAGCCTCGCAGCACGACCCCTGCTACTACTCCTTCGCCAGCTTCGACTAAGGATTCCAAGGAGACGGGCAGCAGCGACATCAGCGAAAACGACAAGCTCAACATCACCATCGCGGGCGACGATGCCGAATGGAACAAGCGTGCCATGGACGCGGATGTGGATTTCAGCAACATGATGGACTCGCTTTTCGTGCTCGATGAATCCAACAACATGACGGTTCCGCAAAACGAGGACAATCAAGAGATGGTGGGCCCGTACGGCTTCTGGCGGGACAGTCTTGGCACGGCCGACGACAAAATCCCGAACTGGGGCTCCGCCGAGCTTGGCGCGTCGTACGACTTCTTCAACGCGCCTCCTGCCCCTACCAACGAGCAGGATCTCAAGGACTTGTTCGGCATCACGAGCGGTATGGATGGTTTCGAAGATATGGGCATGGTGGGCTTGTGATGAGTAGTGGCTTTATCACTTGCCGTGAGGGTTTCTCTGTTTTTTCTATGGGTAGTAGATTTTCGGCTCTGCCATCTGTCCTTCTCGCTTCTTTTTGCTGCACATCAATTTCTTGCTTTCTTCGTGTTTTCTTTAGGGCTCGTTCTTGGAGTAAGGCTATCGCTTTTTTTCTATTTGCACCCGTAGTGGACAAAAAGAATTGGGACTTGGATCACTGGCCACGGCCACGAGAGAAGGCGTAAATAGCGGTTTGCTTGGCTTACCAGGGCTTCTATCGAGGGTTTCGCTGGAGCTCATGGTTTCCTTGGGTTGGCTCAGCTGAGCCTCATCATACTGGCATTGGCGTACGTTTGCGGGGATTCCCATACTCTTTCTTTGCGAGTTTTTTGCGTCTTCAGGACTGAGGCGTCGCATGGTCTCGCTCTTTCTTCCCTTTCCGACCGATTCACCCTTTCTTGTGTCTGCACTTTGAGGAGGAGCAGAGTTTTCCGCTCCGCCGGCTTTTCAAACAATACCCCAACGCATTTTCTCTCCTTGGCTGATTATAACGGTGTTGCAACGGTGATGGTCTTTACCCCCGGGTTTTTTTTCTTACAACCTTCCCTCGCGACTGGAAGGCGAAAGGCATGAGATGCCGATTGCGGATAGCAAATGAACTTTTCTATGTCCTAAGACAATGCCACGTTTCTTTTTGGACTTGTTTCAAGCATGTTGACATAAACAACCTTCGGTTCGTGAGTGTGCATCGTGATACCGACTCCGGGCGACGGGTTACGACAGGTACCGTGCCACGAAGCATCCACCCGGCCATGACAAAAGAAGGTTCGATGCGCACGGGAGGCGCGTGCTGTGAGAGTAAGATGTCATATCCGAATTGCATTCAGCCGCCCCCGTATTTTCATTATACATTTCCGGATTATGTATGTATGTACCTATATATATATATATATATACGTATTACAAAAATAGATCCCCCACCCCCACCCGATTCGAGTTACCAACAACCATTCTTATCCCATCCCATCGTAACCACCGACCAATCAGCGACCACCAAACCACCAAACCACCAACCACGACCAAATCCTTTTTTTTTTTTTCAGCCGCTACCCAGCGCCTCAGCAACGCCGACGCAATCCGCCATCACCAGGTACCGCCGCTTCCCCGTGGTTTCCGGTTCCACGCCACGATCATTCGCTCCGCCAAGATTCCGAGTTTTTGCGGAGAAAAGGGGGGGGGGGGGGGGGAAAAAAAAAAAAAGGGGGGGGGGGGGGGAAAAAAAAAAAGATCGGAGGGGCC